>VZSC01012362.1:0-18098 GCA_013398225.1 Steatornis caripensis | reverse complement strand
CAGCCAAAAAAAAAAAAAAAAAAAAAGAAAGAAAAAATGTAACTGCTTATCTGTCACAGCATCAGTTAATATAGGTGGAAAATAATGGACAAGACACTGTTCACAAATCCTTCAGCAAGATCAAGGCACACTTCAAGATAAGGGTAGAAGCAATTACTCTGAGTAATTCAGTTGTGCCTGATGCTTGCAGAATCTGAGTGAGAGGGGTAGCTCATATGTACGTGGCAGGGGCAGTGTGGGGGCCTGGGGGTGCAGACAGGTAGTATCCATCAAATACAGTAAGGCAACAACAGAGGAGTTAGAGTGTGGAAGAAAATGTCTTGCACAACTAACAATTGCATCCATTTGTGAATCCTCAGTTATTAATATTTAGAGAGTCCTGAACCTTAGAAGAGAGCCTCTGAACACAGTAGCTCACCAGATTTGCTGCTGGTCCAAAAAGGCAGGTACAGCCAGCCTGCCAGGCAGAGCCCAGACTTGCCCAGGCCTAGCATGCCCTGCACGGCAGCTCCATACACAAGGACATAACTCAAGAGAACACATGTCTCTTCCTACTAAAACCTTTGCACTCTTTAAGGCCCAGTTAGCCTCCTAACTCTACAATTAGGAAATTCCCCCTGCTCCCCATTGATTCCAATACACACCAATGCAGAGCTCTCTTTGCTTCGGTCTCCCACACTAATGCTTCACATCCGTACCAACACCATTCACAGGCAGGACTTTCTCCAAAAAGCACCCTTTGCCAAGTAGCAGCCCTTTCCTTCCACCCCGCCCTTTTATTCGGTAGCCTTGTCAGGATCACTTGCACCTGTCCTCTCATACTCAGCTGTACTCTATTTATGCTGAAGAATTCTCCTTTTCACTATGGGACATGAAAAACAAAGGGGTTCATTCAGTATTGGCTGGGAGAGAAAAAAAAACCTGTCTAAAACAAAGCTACTAGAGAAGCAGAGAGCAAAAGAGAGAGGGAAATAGAAAGAGATAGTGTGCCTGCAGGGAAAGTTGCTTAAGGAGAAGTGTAGGAGGAATACTGATTCTAGACTTGCAGCAGGTCTATTTTTCCGAAGATAATAATAAAGAATAATACTGTGTAATTAGGACACAAAATCACACTCAGTTGCGGAGTGCTTGTCTGCAGCTTTCACTAAGAGGGAAAGAAACAAGGGGGCTGAACGGCTGCTCCTGGCGTTTGCACTGAGACATGTTTTCCCAAATTCACCTAAGGATCTCACTGCTGAAAGTTAAAAATGTGTATTGGAATGTCAAGATATTTTGGGGTTTCTTTTCATTATAAATTCCTCTGAGCCAGGTGTGAGAAGGCTGGCGTGGGCGTACCGACCAGTTCAACACCACAAAGACATGCCTGTTCCCACCCTGAAAACCAACGATGCACAATCTGTGTTGCTTCCAGAGCTAGACTGAATATTGGAAACGGGCATCTCTGCACCATGCCCTCAAGTAAAATATTTTCCTGTCTTCCGCACTCAGCCTGCGGTGGGGAGACCCTTTGCCCTTCCATTGCTATGGGCTCTGCTCCTTGCATTCCTCCAAAAACACACGCAAATGCTGTAAATGCCTTCTGCAGCCAGCATGACGCAAGAGCAAATTTCCGTGTTTAAAGAGAGAAGGATGCAGTTTGTATGACCTCCTTAGACTGAGATGCGAAGGGAACTATGCCTGATTCAGAGTGACTGGTACTGGGTTGAGTAGCTTTCCAGAGGGCCATACAATACAGACCCGCTCTGATCTCATTCAGGTACTGAATGACCACCTGTCACTAAATTGGATTTATTCCTCACTGTTTCCTATCCTCTGATGAAAATTACTTTTGCTTTAATTTTCTACACAGTTTTCTTAAATAAGGACATCAGTCTCCCTGAAAGAAAATCTTTGATTCAAAGTTCACAGTGTTGGTTTCTATCATGTATATACCTGTAGTTCTGCTTGGGAGGAAAAGGTTGTTTTGAGACTCCTTTAACACATACTGCATCAAAAAAAGGACATTTTCCCCATAGTCCAAGAAACTGTCTAGCTGAAGATATTACTGGGTAATCCTTTCCCTAGGGATGTGGCTGTAAGCCCCATTCAACTTTAGCTGATGATTTCCTAGAAATGTTAATAATTTAGAGCTTTTATGCTACAAAATCACTGCAAAGCTCTTACAAGTAGGAGTCACAATGGAAGAGAGGATTTGAGTCGCCGTTAGAGCAGTGGAAGCTGGAAAACCTGCTGGCGAGGAATGCAGGCAAAACCCCGCAGCACAAACTCTCAGACTAAGCCTGATGCGGTGGAAGGAAGGAGACTGCCCTGGTCAGCAGTCCTGGAGCAAAGAGCCCTTGTTTTAAACAGGAGAGAGGTGAAGCGTTACTATGAGATCTCTCCCTTTCAGTCTGCCCTCACAGTCCAACCACGTCAGCATTTGAAGGACTGAACCACACTTAATCCCTGGATAATCCCTTTTCCCTGGCCTTGGACTGAAGGGTACAGGTGCCAGCTCCCTGGGATGTTCTGGCATTCCCACACATAGTCCTGCTGTACATCAAAAGACTGTAATAAATCAAGTTTTACTATCCAAACACCTTATTACTTGCCACTTGCCCTGCAAGCACCTTACAGGCAGGCCAATATAGACAATGTGAATTACGAGGTTCAGGGATAAATGAAAAGGTGTATGTGTAAGATGAGTTTAAAAGATTTTTGTCATTCTGTGTAATTCAGCTAACCACCTGTCAAGGTGCTTATGCTGTAACATAAATAGATGTTTATTCAGTCCACAAGCAAAAGCTTCCCCTAGAATACAGCTTTCTCTGGGGACAACGATGCTTTGCATTTGCCGTGTTGTTATACACCCAAACTCTCTATGGCGATCGTATCACCTTCAAGCATTCTCCCCAAGGGTTTCTTGTGAGTCACCGTTTAATCAGGGGTCTCATTTTAACACTCCCTCCACAGGACTGCTGACTGCATCTGTCTACTTAATAACGGTGACGCTCTTTGAACATAGTGATGCTCTTTGAACATGACTAGGCAGAATTATCTGCTCTCCAGAACATACGAATGAATGTTTCAGTATTTAGTCGTAAGCATACATTAACCAATTGCAACGTAAATGCACTTTTCCAGCCAGGGGAGCAATATTTAACCTCAGTGCATTGCTTTTTAATAGTGAAAAACTACAATTCATGTAAGATAGCAATGGTTCCTTTAGTAAGTTCAGAAAGAGGAATAATGCATGCTGCTCGCTACCAGGTTTTGATTGTGATTAGACAGCACAATTTGGGGGTAGGTGTGTTTGGGACAAAATATGCTCTAACTATGGCTTTGAGACATATTGTGATGGATGTCCACATTTTTGGTAGTTTAAAAAAGCTGAAGAGGTGCTTAGAACTTCAAAAGTTCA
This sequence comes from Steatornis caripensis, assembly GCA_013398225.1. Taxonomy (NCBI): domain Eukaryota; kingdom Metazoa; phylum Chordata; class Aves; order Caprimulgiformes; family Steatornithidae; genus Steatornis; species Steatornis caripensis. The sequence goes on along the minus strand of VZSC01012362.1, from coordinate 14,698 downwards.
TTACTACCAAATCTCACATAAATAAGTAAATAAATACTGTATAACGATACAGATATAGAGAAGCAAGTGAAAAGTAATGGAATACTTTTTCTCAATGATGGTCTGTCTCAGCTTACGTTCATGCTTCCAGGAATCCGCATGAAGTACCAGGTTAGAAAAAAAGATATGAAAGTTTTCTGGTTTAAATAAATTGTTTGGTAATGACATCTTTCTTACCAGCCTGTTTGTTGCTGAAATTAAATTGTGGTCTATGTTTTGAGGAAGTTTCAGACTTCATGGTACTCCCTGGTCTTAAAATCTGTAAATGGATACTGTTACAATATGTCTCCATGTCTTCACATCTTAACAACAGTTGTTTGTTCATGGATTGCTGAATTTGAAAGTTTCAGGAGGTCTCCCTCAGCCTCAAATCTGTCATCTGCACGGACCTGCGCTGCAAGAAACCCTGCCCAGGGGTATTTGCAGAAAGCAATCATTCATTGTCACTTCACAGATAATGAATGAAAGGAGAGAGAGATTAAGTGCCTTCTAGTGAGAGTATATGTTTTGCAGAGCCAGCACTGAACTTACAGTATTTGATTCCCTTCTCAGTACCTGAGCCATGAGCTCATCCTGCTCCTGTGCTGACATTAATAAAAGAGCCATAAGTGGACCATGACAAAACCGCAAAGTTTTCATGCTTTGAAGATCGCCTGGAGGTGAATGCAGTGGCCGCACTTCAGTATCCCCTCCTTTTTGTCCATTTTGGCAAGTGTGTAAGTATTAATCAATTAATCATTTCTGAAGTTTAATCAAGGGCTGAAGCTGTAATCAATTGGCCACCCAGTGCAACACAAGGATGTTTGCCTGGCTGCCTGCCTGCCCCTCTGAGCTTAATTAGCAATTATCTCTGCTTAGTGACCCCTTGATCCTGCACCGTTTAGCTGAAAGAAATGTATCCAAGTGGTAATTTCACCTTTTGCCTCCATCATTTGGTATTATTCTGTTTATTAAATTCCCAGCCTCTCCAGAACTTGCACGATGGGAAAATCTTTAGTTAAACCTGCAATTACTGTAATGAGAAGATATAATGAAGCTATCATTAAAGAAGAGGAAATATTGCCTCATCCCCCCCCCCCTTATAACCATCTTTTTCTCCTTCACTGCAAAGAAATTGCGGGGGAGATTCAAAACTGCAAAGAATTGGGATTACAAGTAGAACACATAACGAAGAATTTGTGGTAAAATTAGTTGCAGAAAGAACCACAAGGAAGGAATCTCATGTCAGTCTGTCAGGACTGGAGAATTCCTGGAGCAACCCAATTCCTCACAGTTTTGCAAAGGTAGATCTCAAATTCTGTCTTACTGCTGTGTTATCGGATGATGACATTCCAAGTGGAAGGCAGGGAGCATAGCTGTAAAATGTGTTGTTCTGCCATATTTGACTATTGCATATTTATTTCATTAAAAATGCTGTTTTCCCAGCGCTCTCTGAAGTACCTCTGTAGGTAGAAAATCGACTATCAAAAGCTGGAAGTGAATCACTGGAAGATTGGCCTTAATTTGAGATAGATAATCTAGAAAGAGCACAAAAACATTGAAAGTTTTCTAAGATGTGAAGAACAAATTTTAGCATTAAATAAGGACTCTCATACCTGCGTAAGTAGTTGCAAAGGCTAATCTAAACGTGGCAAAAGGAATAACCCCGCCTCATTATTCCCAAAACACTGGTAGACTCTATTAGAGAGCTTGTTTTACAGCCAATCATGAATACCCTTCCAAAACAATGACATCAGTTAAAGAGGTTTAGCAACCTACATGCTTATATCTTTGCAAACTCTGACTACTTCTACAATGAAAAAATCCAGCTTTATAGTTACATGCATAGATACTTGAATAACTGATGGGCTAAACGCAAGGTCCTTCCAAAGGAACTCAGTTGACAGTCTCAGCAAGGTGTTAGCCTGTCTAGGATCTAGATCACTCCGTTGTAGCTGAACTGGTGCTGTGGAAAACATGCGCAAGGTAGCAAAGACATGTTCCAAAGTGTCTCACCTCAGTTTCTAAAAGCTGATTGCAAAGACAGTCTCACAGAGTGACAGATTTGACCTTCTCCTCCCTCTCTATTCTAAGGAGTGGAAGTAGAGGCCAAGATTGCTTATGCATATAGGGCAACATGAGGACACAGCATCATCTGAGGGGTTTGAAGATAAATAGCACTAATACTAGAGCTGTATAAAACTGTCATAGGCAATATTCCCATTGGACAAGTGGATAAAATACTGACTTTACACAGAGCAATATTTCTGGGAGAAGGCCCCTACGTTATTCCTTGGGGTATCTTGCTGTTGCAGAGGCATGATGGATGTCCATGCATTAACAGTGCCATCTCAAGCCGTCAGAAGTCTTGACACAGATGAAGCATTTTGATTAAGTGCCCCAGTTCAGCTTTATATATTAAAATTTTATTGGATGGAGAAGCAGAACTCTCACCTTTGCTCCATCTTTATTTGTATTTTCAGACCATAATAAAAATAGAATAAAACAACTGGAAAGACAAAACTGATCTCAACACTCTCATGCTCGCTAGAGGCAAGGCCTTCTTTTAGTGGTTATAGATTCATCCATGTTTACGGGTTTGCATCTATTTAAGTAACAATCTGTTGATGCACTTTGAGGTCTAAATTACCCCATCTGCAATAAATTGTGTGTTTGTGCAGCACCTAGCACAGTAGATGCTGGTTCATGTGTAGGTCTCTCAAGTGAATAGATACTTGTGTAAGGCTCCTACTGAACAGATGAAGATGATTCCTCTTTTCTTTTTCCTGCCCTTGTCGTATGATGTCCTAGGAGAAAAGTCTGCTAGTTAGGAGTGGCTGTTGATTTTTCATTTGCTTAAGAAATTACTGAAGCTCTAATGAAGAGCTTATGAGGGACAGTTGATTTGTACAGTTTTGGGAAATGAACCACCAAACACTCCACAGGTCAGAGCATAAGTATTTGCTAATATCTGTGGTCTTTGACAGGACTGTTGTGTCAGGTTTATAGAGGGACTTTGCTGCTGATAATGATTTAACAAGAGCAGAGGAAATGTCCCAACATGGTACAAACCAATATAGAGGGCAATAGCGGTAATGAGGCTGTAAAACAAAATTCACCACCCTCAAGCAGGGCTGTTATTTTCTGAATTCTCATTTTCAGGGATCTGACTGTGCTTTGTTTTGATAGCACTTGAATTAGGAAAAATGATGGGAAATCAGAGCTGCAGGAATTTTGGAAGTAGATGTTCGCTGCTGCCTTGACCTGAAGAAGGACAAGAATGATAAAAATGCTGGAAAGCACTAAATAGTAATCACACTCTTTTTAATGAAAGTAACAACAACATATATTACATGCATATAGGATCAATATATATTACAGTAATTAAACATGGATATATAAAAAGGAAAGACTAAAGTCGTATTTGATAGAATAGACATAGTCTTTCTTCTCTTGATCATAAACTGTATGGTAAAGACAACTCTCAATTTCAGTGAGTGAATGAAAGTTCGCTGAACATATTTCAATAAAAATGCCAAAGAATTTGACCTTTCATCGCCCAATGGACTAGATGTTGGATTGAAATTTGGGACCTGAGTACCACTGACACAAAGGTAGCTGACTGGTTCATTTAATAAGCTAGAAGAGCCAAGCCTGACTCCAGGACCCAATTCATAATGAACATCATGAGGAGTAGAAACTGCCTGAAAAACAGTGTACTTGTTGTAGATTAAGGGTAGGATTTCAGTGATGTGTGGATGTGTTGGAGCTCACAGATGAAGAAATGGGAGGTGGGGTTTGAAGAAGGATGGACAGGCAAAACCAAGTAGGAGATAACTGAGGTATCTCTCAGCTGTTTTGAGGGCTGGTGAAGCTCTGTGCTAAGTTCTGTTTGAGTCTGTTGACCCATGTTTGTGGGCTTTCTGGTGCTATCATTGCACTTTGCTCCTGACAACCTCCATGTAGCCACACCTCATGCTTGGGAGATGCAAGAACTCATCCATTCCAAGCTGTATTGACAGTTATTCCATAGCATGAGTTGCATGAGGTGTTCAGCCTCGTGGATTCCTGTCTGTGTTACCTGACAGCAGTCTTATTTCACTCCAAGGCTATCACAGGTGAAAGCAGGTGTCACATCTCCTCTTTGAATTCTGCCTTTACAATTGTTATTGGGAAACAAAAGCATCAATGATAACTTCCTTACCATTTATAATAAAATAGCTTGCATGTCCCTAGAGGGGGGATCTTTCTCTCAATTATTTTTCCAGTCTATTAAACTGACTAAACTGCAGTTTCTCAAAAATATGTAAATAAAATAAAAACCAGAGAGAATAAATGGAAATTAAAGCCTTTGCTCATCTCATCGAGCATCATGGGTTATCATCTCCAGAAGATGTCTTCAGAAGCATGGTTTTATGACCATGAAAGAGAATAATGATGAGCTGAGAAAACTTGCAAATGCACAGCCCTGTTGCACACAAAATGGATCCCCTAAGTGATTTATCATTACCATTTGCAAAATAAATAGAGGTAGTGGCAGGGGAAAGGAAGGCTCTGTTTATGGCTGGCTCAGCTACCAGTGAGGGTGAAGGGGAAGGATAAAGGCAAGAGTGAGAGAGAGGAAACAACTTGGTCTTGTCACAAAAGATATACGACATCTGAGGACTGCTCTTGTTCAACTAACCAATGGAAAGAAGGCGCGCTCCCAATGTATAATGATGTAAAATTTTATCTAATGGAATTTTAGCTATCCTGGCCAGAATCCTCTTTAGCTTGCTGCCAGTGCTTTGAAAAATGCCCTTATCAGTGTCTGTGGCTCTAAGAGGAGACGGGATGGTACCCTGTTATACACAGCCCATTTCAAATACCGTAGATCATGTACATTACACTGTGGATCATATATATTAGTTACCTTTTGGTTCATATACGTACTTGCCCATTATTAGTGAGATTTGGTTTCTCGGCTCTGGTTCTGAATGACTTTCTAAGGAAAAGGCAGCAAAGAGACAAGGTAACATTATGCATAGATGTCTCAAGTAGCAAGATTATTTTTCTTGCATTTATCCCATCATACTTTAAATACCCTGCTCACATACCTATGCATCCTATAAGCCCCAAAAGTCAGTGTAGGTCCTCTACCCCACTGTAGATCTGCCACCTTTTTGAGATTCCCTTACTGACTTCATAGTAGATTTATTTAGATAGATCAAGTGCGAGCACAGAAATGAGGTTGGGTCTGTGGCACAAACCCTTGGATAAGCTTTGCTCTGTGCATTTGAGTGCCCAGAAAAGCAGAGCAGCAGCTGGACGCTAAGGCTATGCAGGACCATCTGGCAGGGTTACCTTTGCTGTATTCCTGGCTGATCACTGACTTACGTCCACTATGGCTACTCACCTCAACTCCCTAGACTTTGCCCTCGCAGCTCCCTTAAAAAGGAGGCCGAGTTAATGGTATTTTCTGCCTTTCTCATTACTGAAGGGCATAAATGAAAAACCCTGCACAAATCCCACTGGAGCCACAGCTGCTTTGTTACCTCTCCTCAGCAGAAGCCACAGAAGTCCAGAACCACTGAGGCTGGACGAGACCTCTGAAAGCCACCTGGTCCAACCCTCTCTCAAAGGGCCAAATTTAAAGCTAGATTAATCTTCAAAGTTACAGCTTATTTGGTTAGGTCAGTTTGGGTTAGGCCCCAAACTTTCTGTCTGTGCAGTGAAATAAAATAAAAGGAGCAGTAAGAAGGTGGAAAGAGAAACCTGGAGATTCAGAATCAGGGCACTTGCACTGTCACTTACTCTCTCATCTCTGTAGTAGGTCACCGGCATGAGATAACACTCCGTGCTTAGGAATGTAAAGTTCACAAAAAAGATGAGTCCTGCTGCTGCTGGTAATCTCTCCAAGCACAGCATTTGTGCTTGTGCACAATATAATGTATGTTCTGAAGGAACAAACAATGGATCCGTGTGGTCAGGGCTAAGCACAGCAATGCTAATTGTGGGTTAGCTGTCCTGTACCTCCATCCTACTCTATTCACTCACTAGCATGTGTCCATATGTGACCAGGACAGCCTGCTCCTTTATAACGAGTGGGTGCAGGAAATGGATTGTAGTGCTGCTCAGATAATATTCCTGCTGATCTCTTCTACCTCTGCTTTCTAGAGCACGCTTGGCTGCGAAGCTGACTCATTAAATGAGGAGCAGAAAGCAGCAATTTGGTGTTCTGAACTTGTCCCTACCTTCTTGACATCACCTGTGCAAGTCACATCTTGCACCATCTCACACAGGTGGGCTGACAACTTGATCACATACAGAAATGAGATGACTGGAAAACTGTATTTTCAGCTACTGTGTTGCACAGTTTGGAAAATCAGATTATATTTTCATAGCTTTGAAATAAAATGCCACATGCGCCTTGCAAAGCAAATAATGCTGAAATAACCAGGCACTTTTTACTCAATCATTTAACTGAGGAGGACTATGGTTTAGCTTGAAACTGTTGAAGAAGGACATTGTACGAGTAAATACATGCATAGGAACAGCTCATTCGTTGTGGTTTTCCACCCCCTTCAACATGTCATTGCTGTTTATACTTTACACAAATTAATTTAATAGGATCTGGGGGAATTGGAAAGGGTCATATGCCCACCTGTCTTCTGTAGCATTGATTGAATGGGTTAGACCTTGGCTTATAGCTCTGCTCTTTGGGGAGGGATGGGGAAGCTTCTTCCGCTCTGGTTAGCCGAAGGAGTGCTCAGCTTCCCCCTGCAGAGCACCTGCTGCTCAGCTCTGCCCCAGTAGGGTAAATCCTGGGTAAATAAGCTAACCTTACCCCATCTCTGACAGTGGTTGGTAATGAGTGCTTAGGGGAAAGAGAACAACAAAGACAGAGTGATCTTTTCCTGGGCAAACTCTCCTAGCTCCTCAGAATCTGTGATTTAGGAAATTCTAGAGCTTCAGAGTGGACCTAGATCACAGTCTAGATGTCACCAACACAGTCTAATGTTCACCAAAAACTGCAGATTCTCCAGACTGGCTGAATTTCCTTCCCAAGACCAGCATTCAAGCAAGATAATTTTAAAGGAAAGACCTGTGCATTCACTCTGTGTGTGTGTTTGGGTGGTGAGAGTCGATATGACCTTGGCATGACCAAGAGCTCACAGCAACAAGCCTTGATCTTTGTTAAAGCATACATGCTCTGAATTTTTGTCTCGGCAAATCCCCCTCGGCCTCTCAGGTGAAACCTCGGCAGATGACTCACCAGTCAGTAACTCCGCATTTCTCCCATCAGCCTGACTGGAACCAGCACTAAGTTTAAATGCTACACTTTCAGCTGGATCCCATCGAGCAAGAGCACTGAAGGACATGCAATACAGAGAAGATCTATGAAGTGTGCTATGAAATCCACGGAGATGAGATTTAAACAATGCCTCTTTTTCATCATGAACCTGAGGAGAGGTGGCCTTACTGCAAAGCGACCAAAGTGGAAAAGAAGTGGCTGGGAAGGAATTTCTTTGCTACATGTGAATTGTCACCCGTAGCTTGAACTCTTTGTGCCAGTCTACCTCCTTCCCCACACAGGGAATTCTGTGCTTGACAAACCAATCCACCCCTGTGTAGATTTCACAGCCTTGCCTCCCAGCCCCTAAGAGACCAATATGTGACTGAAAGAAGGGTTTTGTCTCTCCTTATTAATGAAAGTAACATGGTTTTGAAAAATTAATTCCTCTTACGTGTAATCAAGTATACTGAGAGATTGAATACTATAAGATATCAACATCTTGGGATGCTATGACATACCACTCTTCAGCAAATACATCTTCATGCCTTTCTTTTCCTACAGCATTAGTGTTGAAAATGTGACTATGAGGAGATTCCTCCTTAGGACGCAGTAAGTGAATCCTCAGTCTAAGGTCATGAGAGCTGAAGTGTTTGGTCTCCTCTCTGGGGATCTGATCCAAAATCAGAGAGGAAAAAGGAAGTGGGGAAGAAAATATTGTCAAGAAATTGTTGGAATAGTGGAATAATCTGTCTCTGCAAAGTCACACAGTCTACTTACAACCTGAACCTCTCAGCAGCTTCAGAGAGAAGAGAAGACCACTTGTAAAAATTTTGCTAACAAACCCAGACATTTCCTCAGAACACAACAAGCAGTACTCAGCCCTTTACAAATCATGGGTTTAAAATCCTACATCTTGCTCTTTACCTGAGTCATGAGTGAGCACTGTCTTGGGACAGCTTCCTCCAGAATCCAAGAGCTGTTTCACACTGGCTACCCAATTTGGGAGGCAGATGATGTGAACACAGTTTCATGCTGGAACACTGTCTGAGAGAAGTCATGTAGAGATGTTCGCATGATCTGCTACAGTGGACCTACAGCACAGCATCATGCAGGAAAGATGTGAGACAGTGGTTAAACCCTGGAACAGGGGCCTGGAGAGCCTGGGGCATTTCCATCCATGGAGATACTCCTCTTCCCTGGCTGGAAAAGGCCTACTAACTTAGAAAATAGATCTAACCTTGAATTTGGCCCCACTTTGAGTGAGGCCTTGACCAGATGACCTGTCAATGTCCTTTTCAACCTAAATTATTCTATGATCCTACAAACCCAGGCAAGGTCAGCAGCAAAGCTACTTTCTATTTCTATGCTTCTGTTTTTCTCCCTGGCATTAGCCTGCCTGGTCTATTTTGCTTGGTAGAGGATGCCTTTCACTGTTCACCTCTGTCATGTCCAACACAATGAAGACCTTGATCAGATCCTCAAGGTGCTATAACAGCAGGTACATCCCTATGAAAACCAAAGGAATTCCTCAGATTGTGCACAGCTGGTGTTATAAATCTTAATTGATCTAAACAAACCAATGAAACTCAATATCACACATGTATGCTCAGCTTTCCCTCTTCTTACATTGTAGAAAAATAGCCAGCAATCTACACTCACACAAAAGGATGAAAAATGCATCAGCTCTGAGAACAGCGCAGTGGTACCTCCAGGAGCATGTTAGGTATGAAAAGGATGCACAGCACGAAGAGACAACTCAGTTTCAGAGACTGCAGCATGACTAGCTCTGTTGGTGTTTCTTGGAGCAGGTTTGGCACATTTTGCTAAATTGGTCACGGCTCCAGCACTCTCCCAAGAGTGCATCTGTCACAGTCCTCCTGCGCTAGTAAGGCTTTTACACTGGGTGTTGATTGCACCTGCATGTTTTCCTGCAACAAGAAAAACTGTACGTTTTAAGTAGCTTTGTACTTTCTCAGCATTTCAAAGAACATGGGGATAAAATAATAATAATGATAATAATAATAAAAAAAGAGATCCAGAACTAGGTTGGCAAACATAATCACAAGGTATATTAAAAAGTTAAACATAGCTCGGCGCTTTGAAAATCAAGCACCATGGGAAGCTGAGGATGTGTTGTCCCTTGGATTTATGTCACTTTTTTAAAAGGAATGCTGTAATTGAGTAATCAGCTTGCTGGTTGTCATGACAATTGCTGCCGGCTGCTGCAGGGAACCGGCCTCCGCGCTTTGTCTCTGCTGCGCCAAGGGCAGCCACCCACCATCGTTACCCCAGCATCCCTGTGCTTGCAGGCTGCGGAGCCCGAGCGCTCGCTGCTCTCGCAGCCAGAGCCCAGGATTCAGCATCAAGCAGCAAAGGGGAATAAATATAACATGGGGAGAACATGGCCTGGAGGAGGATTTGAGTCACACATCCAACGGCAACTTCCGCTCTTGGTCGGTGACTTGGAGTATGCTGTTAAGTCATTTAGCAGATGGCAGAGCTAGTGAGGTTTGGATCTCACACTAGTGGGGGGCTCGGGGGGTTAATTCCAAATTTAAATGCAGTGTGGAAAGGGAAAAGTATGTACAGGATCCATACTGGGAAATCTGTTTGTCAGTGGCCTTTACCTGGTGATTAAAGTCGACTCACGCTGATCAGCATTTAAACTTTTAACCGAAGGGCGGATCTGCTAGCAATAGGACGTGTGCATATGGATGAAAGAAGGAAAACAGGTTGAGGTTTCTAAAATGCACAAAGGGAAATGACTTCTTTTATCCACTGCCAGAACTTCACCTGCTGTTTCTCCCAGGGAATCCTCTTGTCGGGAGCCCGAGAGAAGGTTTTTGAAGAGTGAAGTGACTGTATTTTCTAGAGAGAAAGGCACAAGAGACTAAATTACACAGTAAATGACAGATCTGTTGAAATGAGAATAGCTCAAAATCTTCCATTTTGCTGGCTCCCCTCATTCGTAGCTGCTACCTTGGCATTCCCACACCACACCAACCTGGAGCTACCACATACCCGAGCGCGGTCTAAGATATCTGCACAGGGCTTCCTTCATCGTACACGGTGGAAATACCCAAACTTGCCATCTAGGGAGCGGAAGAAAGTCTATATACTTCTTGCTGATGGCATTCACAAATGACAAGCTGCACAAGGCATCTAGAAATGAAGTATTGCATTGGTGAGTGTTACCACTTCGGCATCTTGTGCGTCCTATCACACTATCCTGGTGTGAGTATTTCTGCACTTGCCACCCTGAACACAGGTAGAAGCTCTCCTAAACCTGTAGCTTGACCCAAGAGAGTGTTAAAGACAGGTTTTTCTCAGCATGCCTTAAGTGGGAAGAGCACCCCTTGGAATAGGTGTGTTCTTCACCCCACTGCCCTTCTGACACAATGGCCATGATGCAGACAGTCCGTATTAATGTGTTAGTAAGTCTAGTGTGACCTTAGCCCTGGCAGACTGAGTCCCGCATGTGCTGAAAACCACTCTTTGGTCACAAAGTGGTACTTTCAGACTTACAGCATGGAGTCTACTCCAAAGGCTGCTTGAGGATCATCCTTAAAAGACAGTGTTGCTATAGGCTCACTATTTGTGACTTGTGACTCCGATACAGAACTGGAGTGAGTTGAGCAGTGCTGAGCCACTGGGACCAGAGTGATGCTATATTCTCAGCAAGGGAGTCCCTGACCTGAGGTCGCCTCTAGAGCCATGTCATTAGAATAATATTCTAGCTTCATTTCTCCATGCAAGCATCTGTTGAGGTTTTGGCCTTAGGTCCCTAGTTGTAAACCAACCATCTCCTTGATAGGAAAACAGATAACTCATCTTGATAGGAAAACAGGTAACGCGTTTAGATTTGTCTTTCTTCAGCCACCGGGATATTGTGGCTATGACATATACAGAGAATCAAAGGTAAAACCAAAGTCCTTTAAATGCAGATTAGCCAAGACATAATGGTAATTAAAATGGTATCACTCCACAAAACCTTTCAAAAAAACAGCCTAGAGTTTGTGTTAAGAAGAACCAAGCACATATTACCTGTCCGCCTAAATGACCACACAAACAAGCTAGGAGAGACCACCACGTTCTTCCTCACACTCAGGTTCTTTTCAATGCTTTATTTTTTCAGTAGTGCAACATCTTAGAATTTCATAAATAATGTCTAAAGTAAGCATCAAATGCAATGATTGATGTCTCTCCAACACACTAAAAGTTTTCCCCCTAATATATCTGATGGCATCTCAAATTAATATTGTTTCATTTGCTTGCTGCCTTCTGCATACTCAAAGCATGTCAACATAATCCTGGAAATTAGTTCTCATTACGTAGTTCCTTCTACAAGAGCCAGTGGAGACTATATGGTACACTGCTGCTTTGCAGAGTTTATGTAAATATTACTTTTGTTCCTCCTCCATTTTTAAGGGTAAAATGGTGTGTGATTAAAAGCTATCTGAACCCCAGATGTCTGCCAGCACAGTAGAAGCGTGAATATTAAGGCTGATCAAATTTAAGTACACCATAACTCTTGACAATGTCCTTTAAAAATTAGTCTCTGCAAATGGGAAAAAATGTTCCTCCATTTGTAATAATTACATTTCCCTTTGCTTCTCTAAGTTTAGCACACTTTGTTTTGCACTCTCTAATGTCCTTAGCAGAATATGCCATGCTCAAGTCTATCTAGCAAGTTGGAACAGTGATAGCAATTTTAATTAATCACTGTAAGGTTCTATTTTGCATGAAGAAGGCTCAGCCTTTTTGACCCATTAATTAAATTGCAGAATTTACAGTTCCTTGAAAATGTTGAAGAAGCAAAAGATTAGACAGATCTGAGCTGTATTTGAAATGGAAATTGAGACACATTGGACTGTGGACAGGGAACAGCAAAGTGACACGTTAAAAAATGCATTTAGTTCAACAGCCATTCACTAAGCCAAAGCCAATTGGAAATATGAATTTTCCATGAGAAAAATAATAGAGCAGCAAGCAGCAAGAGGTTAGATCTTTAGGGCTGAATTGACCAAGCTCCTTTAATCCCAACAGAAACTCCAGCTTCCACAGCAAGAATTTGGTTTGCACACTTCTGTGAGTGAAACTGTCTAAATTATTCCTCTTTGTTAAGGAATTACATCCTGACATGTTTGGGCAATGCCCTGGAGATGAGAAGGTTGACTTATTAAAAAGACAGAGCAAAGAATGTGGGTCCCTCTGGCCCCAGCTGTGCTCCCAGCTCCCAGTGTGTCTGCAGGCGAGCCACCAGCACGGCTTGTGCTGCAAATGAAGCTGCAGAGGTGGGCGTAAGCACTAGGCTCTTATTGTAATTCAAAATGTCTCTCAGTGCTGAGGTAGGAAAGGTAAATATTTTATTGAAAAGTAGTTTCTTATAATGTTAAATTCATCGATAAGGAGGCTCAGATTCCTTTAAATTCTTGCTGTTGGTTACTAGCATAAGAATCAGTTTAGTAAAACGAGTAGGGATTGCTTCTGGGAAATTCTTGTGGAGTGTAGTAGAGAATTATATACACTTCTCTGTTCCATCTTGTAATATTGAATTAATTAACACTGGGACCTGCTGCGGATCCCGCTCAGACAAACAACTGGAACTATGACTTAGGTAAAGCATGTTAGCAATAGACATACATCTCTTAAATCACTCTTGCTTGTCTGCGTTCTCAAAGCATTAAAAATCTCTGTAATAAATGCACCACAGACATGGCGTAAAAGATGTTCCCTATCTCAAAGCCTTTAAGCATTGACCCACTTCCAGGAAAACATTTGAGGTCTGAATTAAGTTAATGTGTGTCGGTTCAGTTGGGTTTGGGTTTATAGCTTGTGCCTGGCTCTGAGGTGGACTGGAAAGGAGGATCGGGGAGGTCTGGGACATCAGGGAGAGGGGTACACACAGGGATTGCAAAGAACACAACTCCAATGGTACGATTTTGGCTTTCTGCTGATTTCCTGAATCTTCAGGGCTTGTATCAATAAAAATATGCTTGACTAGGCATGGCTGTAGGTTAATGACATTTTTTCATCTACTAAGATTTTATGCTTCTTTTTCCCCCAAAAGAGACCAAGGGAGATCTGTACTCAAATTGTACTTGAGAAACTTCATATCAGCAAAAGTAATTTCTTCACAAAATTTGAATCATTACCAGTATTTAATATTCATCTACTTGCTTTTACCCTCCACAGATTGCCCATGCTTCTTGAATACATTCCTGTCCCAGCCACAGGTACATACCCTCCCGCTCCCAGTCCTGGTATCCCCTACTGCCATCCTGTACACAGAACAGCTATTCCAAGGGCATGCACACATCTCATTCGGGCCAGTGTCCAGGCAGACTACGCATGCAAATATTCGGCTTTGTAATGTTTGAAGGCTCAAACTGCAGCTGCAATGGGAAAATCACTCAAGAAACTTGATTTTGTATATGGATTAAAAACGGTTAGAGTGAAACTCTATTCTGCGTGATTAGATATTTGTTTTCCTAAAATCTTTCCTAAATACAACAATATTCCCCACCCCCAGACAGTGATGCTTCTAGGATTTCTTCAGCCAGTCTTTATGTCGAGGACAAGTCTTTGGCCTCCTTACTCTTGGCATGACAGTATTAGCAATCCTTACAAAAACATTTACCACAACTTCAGCCTTCTTGGCAGTATTAGATCATTTACCATCCCATGTATACAAGCTGGCTGATGGATGTATGCAAATGCCTAGCATTAGGGAAAGACTTTTTAATATACAGCCCCAGTAAATTACTGAGATTATTACAAGAAGAGAGAAGGCATGATAAGTTGTTCTGTTGTTGACTATATATTCCCAGGATACAGCGGTGATAGGCAGGCAGATAGGTGTTTGGGATACCTACCTATCTGAGAATCTCAAATATAAATAATGTTCTGAGTTATCCAGTTATTTGTGTTGTAGCTTCTCAAGCGACATGAGCACTGCTCTCTTTCTCAGTCTCCTCGGTTTCTAATTTAAGCGAATAAAGAAGCAAACTTTTCCATTTCTATTTGCTTCCTACACATAGCTCCCAGCACAGAGTGTGATGCAGAGCAGTGCGTATTTCATACCTGTACGTGGCCCTTTGCTGCTTGGGCTATGCCTACGACGTTCCGCATCGTGCCTGTGCCTGGGAAAAACCTAGGTGTCCATGTGTTGGTGCAGTGCTGAGAAATCCAAGCCCACCGGCTGCCCCGAAGCCAGGGCTGGGAGGCGGGACCCTGCTGCTCCACTGCCCGGCCGGGGCTGCCCGCAAACCCGGGGAGGGTTGGAGAGGGGGAGAGCAAGTTTGCTCCTGGGCTCCCCAGGAATCGCTTCCCGGGGATGGCAGCTCGGGGTTACAATTGAAAAAGTGGCAGGAGGTGGCGCTCAAGAATACACAGAACAGCTCC
>VZSC01012361.1:167470-177723 GCA_013398225.1 Steatornis caripensis | reverse complement strand
GATTATTGACTTTGGTCAATGTTATCATTTCGTGGCCATAAGTCTTGTCAGATAATTAGTCTTGGCATCTCTCAGATGTGGGCTGCGACCCATGCAGGAGAAGATTTAGGTACGTTTCCTGGGTAACAGGAGTTCTGGAGATGGTCAGGGAGCGCCTAATCACTTCAACTCACTGTGATTGCAGCAGGAGTTCCAGGTGCAGTTAGGGAGTGCCTAATTGTCCCAACTCGCTGTGCTCATCCCGGGACAGAGAGGTACCGTATTACTTCATATCTTGGCTCACTGTACCAACAGGCAAGGTCGTAGAGTGCCCAATTATCCCAGCTCTTTGTTCTTATATGTTGATGAATGATCTGACATTGCAATGCGGCTTGCTAGTAGGGGGAAGCGGGGCCTACACCACAACAGGCTCAAGGGACAAGAAAGAAAAATCTGTCATATAAAACTAGGAAGTGCAAATTAAGAGATCTCTGAAATGTTTTGTTCCTTATCAATACTATAAGCCTGCATTTTCCTACTTTTTTTTTCCTAAAATGCAGTTGGTATTAACAGCACGGCAAGAATTCCAGATTTCAGCCACCTGGTCAGAGAGTTACTTGCTCAAGAAAATTGTGTGCCTGTTCTCCAAACTCTGACAAGCCCCTGCACAAGAACAGAGATTTCATTTATTTAGACTTGAGCTGGTAAAAACACACTCTTTTCCAGGCAAATAACCTAGCAGGAATTCATTACACATTGCAGTGGAACTCCATCGCTTTCGGGGCAGCCCAGAAAGACAGACAGCTCCTGCAGGCCCTTCCATTCTAGGAAGAACCCAAACCTACTGCCACCAACGCCACCCGGAGGTGCCCAGCACTATTAGAAATGTTGTCTCTCCACTTTGCCTTGCAGACAGCTTCGTTTCAACAACACCCCAGCTTGTTGCTAAAACAGCCCCGATTCATAACTTCATCACTTGAGCTACATGCTAGATCTTAGGATGAACAAACACTCCTTCTCCATAAATAAAGGAGTAAAAGCTGGTGCTGAAACTGAGCAACGGTGCAGTAATGTATGTCAGGCAGAGATTTCCTTAGAGCAAAGCCTTGACTTACGTACTGTGCTGCCTTACATGTATTATCTGCTTCGCAATGACGAGCAGAATGCCAGTTAGCAGTTTCTCCTCTTAGCGACACCAGATTTTGTTTTGGCTAATGCTATCAAGCATCTCTCTGCTTTTTGAAAGAGTTCCCAACTTCCATTTTAGTAACATGTGACAGATCTCGAAAGCTGTTTAAACCAAGCCTACGTCAGAAAACAAGCCCAGAGTTACTGAAAATTTTTTGCTTTCTTCAGTCCAGCTATGTGTCATGACATCAGCTGAAAGCCTCAAACAGGATTACTGGTCTGTAACTAACGTCAGGCTAGATGGGATTTGTAAACAGTTTAGCATACAGATTTATAGCAATGTTGAATCAACAGTACAGAAATGTCTAACACGAGTGCATACAACAGTGTAAAGAGCCCCTATGCTGAACTTTCTTTAGAGGCTTCCTTTGACATTGTCCTGCCACTAACAAAGGGACCTTAAAAAAACACAGTGCACCTCGGTAGGAATACTGTTATGCTCTTGCCTAGGTATAACAAGGGGCACAGAAGTTCAGCTAGGCAGCAGTTCTACAGAAAAGGAAGTGAAGGTTAAAACGACCCACTAATTATGCAAATTTGTGTCCAGGGTCCTCCATCCAGTACTAGCAAAAGACAGGGTCTGTCTCATGAAATATCGCTGAGCCTACATCACTGCAGTAGGGCCACTGTGTCCTGATGCTCCACTGCGAGGGACCTTGGGGCAAAATGACCCAGTACGAGACGAGGTGATACTGCCAGGTTGGCTAGGGCACTCAGAAACAGATCTCTATCTACTGGGCAGAATCACCCTGTGCCACCTTTGCTCTCGACATAGTTACCTTTTCAAGGCATTTATTTCCCTACTGCCTACCCACTATTCTTTAATCCTTTTAATACCTTTCAGCCATCCATGCTTTTGCACCAATATCTCATGGCCCTTTCCCAGGCCATCTTCAACGTGCAGCAGCTTTGTCGTTCCACGACACCCAGCTGGAGCTAAGACACCACAGCATTTGAACAAGATAGAACCTGAAATGTAGGAAACTACAGACTATATCTGGTCTACTGCATCAAAAGCTGCTGGCAGAGGCATGATTAGCTCCTGGCTTGCCACAAAATTGCACATTTTAGTGACTACACAGTATATTCCAAACTATTTAGCAGATTTGTCATTAACAATTATTAAATAGCAGCTCAAAGCTCAAAGAATGCAGTTCTATTGATACATCTGAGGAGAGAATTGGGTTGTCTGGGCTCCAGTCCGAATATACCTAGCACACCTGAATGCCTTACAATCCTGGCCCCCCACTCATCCATAGTTCCCTACCAAGCCATCAATTCCAATGAAAAACAAGATAAAGGAGCAATACCATTCATGAAGATCTGGTCCTAAATAGGATTGGATGACAAGTGAGGTCTACCTGCTGCTGGGAGCTACGAAGTACCTTGAGCTCCACAGTTTAGCTGTAGCCCCAATGACCCTTCATTTTTGCACACGAGGAATATGCCTAGACTCGCTAAGCAAGTCAGGACTGAAATCCACACAGCCTGATTCCCAGATCACTAAAGAACTCTGTAAGTCAGCCGTAACTGTACCTGGGCTCATTCACATGCTCTTCAGATCATTTAGCATCAATGAACGCTTTTATGTGATGTGACAATCATCCAGAAGACAGCCAGAACTTGTAAAATGTTATTTTTCCAATTCATTCCCATTCTACCCATCCCAAACTTGACTCAAACAATTAAGTTTGCTGCAGTAGAAATTCACTGGTAACAACTGAAGTTTAGGAAAGTCCAGCCTAAGAAGTATCACTCAACCATCTTCCAGCAAGCTCTATCCTACATTGGTGCGCCAGTTACATTATATCAAGACATCGCATCGATATAGTTTAGAATGCAGTAAAAAGATGCCTGTTTATAGTATTCAGCCTAGAAATAACAATCTGTAAATAATCTTATATTCTGAGGCTACTAAAATCATTGGTTTCATTATGTTATTTGCAGCATAGGCTATATTTAAAATGGAGAATTCTGTCAATAAAATTAACAAATATTGCAAGAAGAACCATCTAAATTTTAAAGACATCCATTCTGGCAGAAAAGCTAATACTGAATATTCAAACAAGTTAGTTGAAAAACACCACTTACATTCAGTTACCAGTCAAGTCCTGATACAAAATCCCTCTTCTTGCAAAGTGTGGTTTTGTATAAAAAAAAATAGCAGGTGGAGGAAGGAGTGGATAACATCTTCAGTGACTGGCATAGGTTGTGGCAATATACTTTAAAACTATTCTGGATTTCTGTTTCTTCTGTTGTAAGGAATTCAATGTTTTATGTCCCTTTGTAAGCCAACTGTATTTCACATGAAATAGGAAACATATGTTTGTTTTATAAAAATAATATTTTTGTATGACTAATAATTCATATAATCCATACAAGTTCTAATAAACATACAATTTTACGCTTTTTCTGTAGTCATTCAGAAAAAGTAGCAGGATATTTTACAGATATCAGGACAATGACTACTGAGAATGTTTTCTTTTCTTGCAAAATAATTTGAAAGAAAAAATCAGATTGAGACAAAATCAGAATAAGCATTTCTTCAACTCTTCAACACAGATGTCTCATTCAATGTATCAGACTCTTTTATCGTGCTTGAGAAATCTGCTGGAAAGGAATTCACTGATTCAGCAGTTAATTATTTCTTTCCATAGATGGAGCACACAGGCTGAGGACTCTGACCCATGTGTATTTTGCTCTTGAAAGCTTAGGAACATTTCTAGTCGGATTCCTCATTGTGCTTTTTGTTCCTAGAGTGAGGGATAAAACTGCCACAGCCCTCTTGTTGCAGCAACAGGACAATCTGTTCTACACGAGCAGAGAGGGGCCTCTGGGAGCTGGGATTGGAAAATACCGCAGCTGCAAATCTGCCAGCAACATCGATGAATGCACTGCAGAGCGGGGTGGGGGGAAATGAAAAAAGAAGTCCAAGGTCAGGTCAGCCTCGCTGACAGCTCGATGGTAGGAGTGGCCCAGCCATCAACCCCCTGAGCCACAGGAGGCTGCTTTATGGCTTGCAAGCTGTCCTTAGAGCACCCTTTTGCCTGTAAGAACAAAATTCCTCAGGTATGGGTGGTGGAGTGTGAGCTGTTCTTCAGAAACTTTTTTGATTTTGTTACTGCGCCCTGTTTCCATTATATCCCCGTACAGCTGACCAGGTTTAAGCAACCCTCAGGATGTGACAGTGTGAAAATAATGTTTGACATTAATAGACTTTCCTTGATGTTATTCCCACTGTTCAAAGCAGATAATAAAACGTTCCAATAGCATTTATTTGAGATCTCGCAGCCACATAAATGCAGCATTTAGTCCAGACGGAGTCTGCTACATCACATTCAAATTGCTGTCAATCAAGAACAAACTCTGAAAAAACATGCCTAGACAAATGACACATCAATATACCTAGAATTTAAGCAAAACCGATGCTGATTCAGCATCCGCAAATTCCAGGCTGTCTGATTAGTCAGATCATGAGGCCAAAGAAGCAAATAATGTCTAACTCACAACCTTCAAGCATCCACTTTGCAAAGACAGGACATTGCAAATAAAAAGACTTCCATATTTGAGTCTGGTTTGAAAGTCACTCACCTGCCACTGAGTTCCCATAAATCCAAAACCATCAGTTGTGTAAGATATTCTCTTATAAACATCAGTTATTTAAGGCATATTTTTTGGCATCACAAAGATAACTTCCTTTGTTACACATGGTTGAAACATAAAACATATAGCACATATGTAAGTATTTATGGTTTACAATAATTTTTTCATCTAAGGAGTCAACATGTTAAAGATCATACCCATCTGAGGGAAAAGGTGCTACAGAAAGATATATATGCTGAAAAACAAAATGTGACTGGGTTCTCTGGCTTTGTACGCAGGTCAGAATCGACTAGATCATTTCATCAGTCTGATAACCCTTGTTAAGTGTTTCAGATGAGCAGCAATGTGTCAGAATAGTCCCAGGACCAGTTCTTCGGCAACGCAGTTTCAGAAGACTTAGCTCCCCAGTGCACCCACAGGAGGCTGGCATGAACAGAAGTCTTGGAAGCAAGAAGGCAGAGCTGGCACAGCTATTTTTAGCGTCATTTCAAGACATGGTTTAGCTCCTTAGATCCCTGTTACAGTTGAAATCTCTGAACATTTGGTCACATGCCTCATCACGGTTTCTGTATCATGACATCCTCTCTGCTGTATCTCAGGTAGATCCCAGCTGTGCTGTGCTGTGAATGCAACATGGGGCTGGATTAGCCCACAGGGCTATAAAAAGAGAAAAGGAACTTAGGAAGGGGCACCTCAAAAAAATGGGAATCTAGTATATAATACTCATGTGGGCTTGTTCCGCGGTCAAAGGAGAGCTGGCTACCTTGCTTATCGTGAGTTGGGATGAAGTACTCTCTGGAAGGGCCTCTGTCTCTCTAGCAACAATGAAGACGGTCTGAACAATTTTCGGTGGATGTTTTTAGATGGCTGGAAATCGTGAGATGCATCCCACCTCCTGGCCTGATCTTTTCTGGCACAGAACCCACAATGAGCCCAGCCTTGTTCATTGAGTCTATGCAGGAGAGCTAGGACAGAGCTGAGGAGTGTACAATGGGACCCTAACCTAAATTCAGGATTAAGCTGAGAAAAAAGAGTGAAAATGGAAGAACAATTAAGTAATATATTCCATTATGCCAATTAGCTGTTCCAAAGCTGAAATACAACTCAACAGCATCCCCAAGTGACTGCAGATTAAAAGTGTGTTTTAAACATAACCGCAGTGTATATCCGAAGATTTCCATTTGGGTATTTTCAGACATCCCCACCCATTCTCGCTCTTTTTAATGCTTGGGATTCGCATCAGTAGCAACCATTCTCTAAACTGAACCCACACTGACTTCATTCCTCAAGCAATATTTACAGTACAGATTTAAGACAAAAAGATAGAACACCAGAAGAGTTTTTCAGCATGTCACAAAAACGTTCTGCAAGACATTACCACGCTGTATGCAGCACTGAGGCAGGTATCAGTTTGTCTTGTGGTTGGCTTGGTACTGGAAGAAAAATAAAGAGAAACTCCAAAATCAGAAGGAAACTCCCACAGTATTATTCTCCTCTCTCTAAGTAATCCTTCTTTTCTGTAATATTAGTCTGGCTGCTTTCAACAAGTAAAGAAAACTTCAGCATACTGACAGAATATTTAATGGAAAATGAATGGAAAGCTGTCTTACGTATGTGGGCAGTTCAGTTTCCTCTCCGTTAATGCTACCTGAGGGAACCAGTTATCTGCTTACTATATTTTGACTTTATTCAATTCTCACGCAGTCATGCTGTGAGATCCTCAAAATCTAACATTGCTATTCTTAATGGGAATGGCTTGTACTATATGTTTGCTGATTAATAACTACATGTAAAAACTAATGAGATCACCGAGCTATAAAATAACTTCATTATATCTCTAATGGTAAGAAAACCAAATTTCAGTTCTGCCAAGTTGTGCATCTCACTATCTCAGATAAAAGTCTGAAGTATTTTTCATTCCTTATACAGCAAGATTCACGAAATAATGTCACTTTTTAAATGTAGGCGCCTGACCAAAACAAGCTGTAAGCAAAAACAAAGAAACAAAAAAAAGATAGAGCAAATTTAAGTTTGTGGGGTTCAAATCCTGCTGTCGTACAAAGCAAACAAACTCATCCTTTCTTCTTTCTGCTAATAGCCTTTGTGGAACACATCACCTTTGCAGCAGTTCCTGGAGGGGTAGTGTCCTTGCTATAAAAGCCTGTATCACAGCTATTTACCAGCTGCTGTCGGTCCTCACACAACTAAATGTGAAGTCTGACTAAGCAAGGTTAAACACAGATGTGAGAAAGGACAGCAGGCACAAGCGGAGGCGGAAAGGAGGGCTGCTTACAGGTAAAAACCAGGCCATTCAGTTCAGGTAGAAACAACCTGATGATCAACTCAACCTACTGTTCAGTCTTGAACAGTAGAAGGCATATTTTATAATCATTTCACAGCCATATTTTATCCATAGCACTGATGCAAAATCCTCATTGTCCTTGTATTGTGACTCTCCCAGAAAAGTAAGCACAGAAGATAACTCTTAATTTGGATGATACAGATCTCTCAGCCTGCAGTGAAAGAGGTGGAAGCGATAGTAAAGTAACTTAGATTTGCCACATGCTTAAAGCAGTCCACAGAATTACTGTGGCTCAGCTGACATGTAATAACTTGTCAAATTCCACCAATGATTTTCTGAACCCTAAGGCTGCTCTGCTGTGACTTACCTAGTCAGGCACAGAGGTTGTGAGGTGCCGCCACACCTCTCCTGACAGAGGTGGCACAGTCAGAGGGGCATTACTCATCACTCACACTAAAAGGTGCGGGGGGAAGGGGAATACAACAACGTTTTCATTTTTCTTCCATGTTCCAAAGAGAGCATACCGAGAAAATCCCTTGCAAAAAAAAAAACTCCACAGCTAACATACTCTGTGAAATCACTTGGTATCTTACTCACTTCTGATTTAATTAACTCAGCTGGACTCTGCCATCCAAATATGAAAAATATTGGCTTTAATATGTTGGAAAGTGAGAAATGAATAAGCAATGATGAGAACTCGGCAAAGCGCAAGCAGACATGGTCCAAACCTCCCTGCACTGTCCCAGCAACGCTGACTTGCAGCAATGTGCCCTGAGGCTGCCAATAATGATGAATTTTGGCATTTCTCTGTTATTTTTATATGGGCAAAACAATCCCATTCATTTCTTTTCGTGACCTTCTTAGAGCTTGTGTCACAAGCTCCCATTCTGAAAAATCCCAGAAGGAATAGTTGATCCCTGGACTATCGTTCGTAAAAGATAACCGTGCTAAACATTGCCCCAACAATGGAAAACTTGTCCTTAAACTCTTTATTGCCCTGTACTACTATTATCAAATTATAATGTATTCTTATTTAATATAATTAATATAGATAATATGGATAATCAGGAATATGGATATGTCATCTCATCAACATGTCATCTCAGGCTGTATCTCAGACCTAAACGCTGACTTAAATTCATACCTTCAGGAAGAGTCATATTTTGTCTGCCAAGCATCGCTTAGGGCAAGAACAATGTTTGAAAAAAATCTCTCAACTTTGTCTTGCATCTCTTAGGCATCTTTGATGTTCGGACACGAAAGCTTTCCCTCCCAGCCTGACTTCAAGTCAGCCCCTGTTAGTCAGCCCCTTACATGTTTCTTTCCAGCTGTCTAAAGGCAGATTGTCCTGGCAGAGCAACTTGTTTCATTCTTAAACATCTATCCAGATAGTTCTGCCTACTTTTCTCAGTAAATTGCTTCAAAGGGGTTTTTGTAGTTAATATCTTAGCAGTGTATTGCAGCTTTTGCATAAAATGTTCCACTCCGCTCCCCCACCTCTCCTTTCGGTCTCTGCAGTCTGCAGTATCACAGCATCTGCGTGCGGGTACACGGCATTTCCCTAACCTCACGCAGCACCCATTTGTAGTGTTAGTCTGTCAAGCACCTCTGGAGAGTGCTCTGCCATCGCGCTCATATGTTCCCCTTTTTCTGCTCTGCTTCTCCTTCTGTTATCATGAATGAGCCAAGCAGTGCAAGCGGCGCACTTAGGACCTACTTGAGCTGATCAAGTGTTTTACTATTATCTCTTTCAGCAGCTGCTTCAGCTCTCCAGTGATATTGTCCCTGTGTTTTCACCCGTCTCGAGTCTTTTTGCTATGTTCTTTGTTTTACGCAACCTTCTTACTGCTTTGCTTTCCGGAGTTGATCTGAGGAGCAGCTGCTTGTTGTGGCTGCTTTCCTGTAGCACACACCTGTGCATTACTTTCCTCGCTTAGACTCTAGATTTGATCATCTGGGCACTGGCAGCATTTACTGCGGCAGTATAACACCACCCAGGTTTGGCTATTTTATTTACTGTCCCCAGATGGTCCGTCGTGACATTCTAGGCAGACTTGAAGTAGGGTCCTGACTCTGTGGTAGGAACTTCTAGAGTGCTGAAACAAGCTTCACAGTTCTCCAAAAACAAGCAAAGTAGCAACATGAAGATGTTGTGTCCCAGTTCAGGATGGGACCCAGTGTGTGCTTCCAGGATAGCTCTGACTCAGGCTTTCTTGGTCTCAAAAAGAGGGTCTGACAGCGAGCAGCTCCTCCCTTAGAAGACATCTTGACTCCTCTTGGTCCCCCAGTTTATCACACCAAGTCATAACACAGTATCTCAGGGTGGTAGAGTTCCTCTCCTTGTTCCCTTACGGAGCAGGTACCATTCTTGGGGCTTTGTAAATCAGTGTTTTAACTGCAGATGTAGGCTCTTCATTCACATTGGCTGCTGGTGCATAACATTTCCTGATTGTCATTTTCAAGAATCTGGAGAGAAACAATCAGCTGCTAATTGGCTTCCACTGTAGAAGTGGCATTTATCTTTCAGGAGACATAATTAACAGTCCTCTTCACAGATGCCTCCCTAGATGGATTGAAATTTCTTCCTTTTTTTATGTACTTTTTATCACCTTTGAGCCAGCCACTTTTCCTCAGTGCAAGTGCAGTACTATACCTTGCTTTTTATTTCTGGACCACTTTTGTCATTGCAGGCTTTGTACTAACATTTTGGAGACCTATTCCTATAACTTGCAACAGTTTGCTTTATCTTAGATTTCTCAGTCTTTCCTTTGCCTCCCAGTGCCTGTCCCAAAGAAGCCTTCCACAACAGAGTCATTTTTAAATAAATTGTTGCCTAGGGAGTATACATCCCTGGGTAGAAACACTCCCTGAGTTTCTGTAAAAGAACATGACAGTGTACCATCTTTCTATTCACAGTTTGAAGAACCACTGGGTCCTTCAAAGAACGATCTTCACTTGACCCTTATTTTTTCAACTAAGTTGAGGTGGCTTTAGCATGAGGAAAAATGCACACCACGTAGTTTCTAGGGCTGTGGGAACATATAAGCCTTCCTGTTATTTCAAGTACATTCTTCAGGGAAAGGGGTATCAGAATAAATCCTAAAGATAGCTTACGTAGAGGGATTATTAGCAACAGATTTTCTAGCAGATTCTTTCCACGTGAGTGGTCAAAAAAAAAAAA
>VZSC01012361.1:132196-167333 GCA_013398225.1 Steatornis caripensis | reverse complement strand
AAAAAAAAAAACAAACCCTTGGACTTTTTACTACTGTTGTTATTAAGGACTATTTTCAGAATAAAGTAAATTCTTCTGTACTTCCTAGCCCCAGAGCCGAATCGAAAATAAAATTATGTAAAAGGAAGCAATACATTTTTGGTCAAAGGAAGAACCCAGAGTGCTTGTGTCGAGAAAGTCTTCTCCCAGATAATTCTACATGCAAACCCTAACCTTGCTGTCTAACTAAAAAGGAAATGCGTCTTTGCAGCATGCTGAACAAATTTTGAAGCCAAAAGCATTATTATTGCCCATCTGCTAGAGGGACCTGGACTATTATGTGAGAAGAGTTAAAGCTTTCTGGTGACCCTCTAAACTAGGGCCCATGCAACAGTGAAACTGCACAGGGATAGAGCAGGTTTGGGTTGTTTCCCTTGTTCTTTTAACTGCTTTTTTACTGTGTGTTCCCAAAGACCTGGGAGAAATAATTGTCATCAGCAGACGGTCTAATGATCCCTGACCAGCTGAAAAACAAAGAAGACCCACCTGAGAGGTCACAGCTCACATAAACTGTTGTAGTTACAGGGAAAATCCCGCTGATGGTTTGAAGGTAAGTGTTAGGCTAGAACAAATTAAACAACAGTTTTCCAGTGAACCTCTTTAAATACGAGTATGTTCCAACTTACGAATAACTACAGAGGACCAAAGGTGTTGTATCATATCTTCCAGCATACATCATGTGTTAAGTCTCAATAGGCAGATTTATTCAATTTTGTTTGATCTCTGCTGTCTGGAACACACTACACCTGTGAGACAGACCCTAAGTGCAAAGCAGGACTTGTAAATGAAAGCCAAATGTGGCTGGAAATAGTGCTTGCAAGTCAGAACATGTATTTAGCTAGTGCTTTCTCCCAGACTTTTGCTTCTGATTTCTTTTGGCTCCTTTTGAGGAGCTATGTGTGTATGGCTTCTTAGGTATTGTTACTGACAATTTTCTCAGCACACAATTTTCTCCAGTCAACCCCAAGAGATCCAATTTATTAACTGCCTGTTTACACCTCTATTATGCCAGCCACGTCTCTTAGAAATAAAAAAACAAATTTAATTGGTACAGCTCAGTCACAGCAGCTTCTTGGAGGAAGATGAGGCTTCATTTGTAATCAGTTATGTACCTCTCGTTACCAGCATAAGGCTTGTCACCCAGAACTCTTCCTTGGTGTCTCCCTAGACCACTGCTATGACGCATGGCTTGATGCTCAT
Organism: Steatornis caripensis; assembly: GCA_013398225.1. Classification (NCBI taxonomy): domain Eukaryota; kingdom Metazoa; phylum Chordata; class Aves; order Caprimulgiformes; family Steatornithidae; genus Steatornis; species Steatornis caripensis. The sequence goes on along the minus strand of VZSC01012361.1, from coordinate 166,094 downwards.
CACCTAACAAAACAGGGAGTTATTTAATATGAGGCGGCACATTTCTTAATTTTCACTCACGTGTTCCGTAACGAAGGTGCGACTTTGAAGTTTTATGACTGAGGGCTCTTTTTACCTTCCCTATTTTTCCAGTCTCACAAACACAAATCTGATACACACATTTTTTCTTTTACCAACTGATTATCTTTCCCTCAATAATCCAATATTAAAAAGTGCAGGATTTATGCAAGCTCATGAAATTCAGCTGCAAATGCTGTGTGCAAATTAATCATACCCAAAAAAAAGCCTTCTTCAGAAACTTTTTTATAACTTTTCTGTAACTTTTCTTAAGACACAGAGTTTCTTCTGAGTGTGAAGAAATCGCAAATAATCAAGAAAAGGCTTAAACCCCAATGCCCTAGCAGATTTTGTACTGAAAGTATTGCTCAGTTGCCTGTGCGTGTTATTCTGAAAAGCTGGCTTGTCATATACAAACCCCTGCAAATCTGAACTGCCCTTGTTAATACAGTCATATGTGTATGTGAAAGGGAGCCTCAATCTTGTGAAAATTCAGGTCCTAACTCAGCAGGGGAAGTACGTGAACAAGCCTCCTAAAATTATAATTTTGCAGCTAGGAAAGAAAGTACCGTTTTGATCTGGGGTCTAAATAATTTCTGCCATGGCATTTCATGCCAGACACAAATCTTTCATAATTTTCTAGGAACGCTATCAATATTGGAGAAGGCACGAACAATACTGATGAAGACAGAAGCAGCAGTATATACTGAAACAGCCTACCACCCAGACCACAACGTTTAGAAACCGATGGCCACATTTTCTTGTGATGCAACTGCCACAAATTTCACAGAGATCAATTTGGGAACGGAAGTTAAAGTGAGCAATTTACAGTATCAAAGCATTTGTCACATGTGGTGGGAAGAATATCCATTTCTGTAGTCATTAACTCCGATGGCTTTTTTGGCCTTTGCTTGGAACATCTGCAGTCCAGAAAGAATGATTGCTGAGGACAATCAGAGAATGTTTTTCTAAACGCCATGTTTCATGGAATATACCCTGTTTGTCTTCACATGTTGTTGTCAGGGAGAAAGGCATTTCCTTCAGCTATGTATAATATTGCAGAAAGAAAGCCTTTGCTGCGTAACATAGCTCAGCTAAATAAGGCGCTTGTTTCTCTGTCCCTGGAAAATCAGTGACGCCATGAACTGAAGGGGAAGGTGTGAGGAGTGGAGGAGTTAGAAGAGGAATTAAACTCTTCTTATATGCTATTCAGACGTTGCTTAGATATTTTTAACGATCTGGTGAACCAAAGGTCAGTTGGGGGTTAGATGTGGTAGTGGAAAAATATCTGGCTGGCATAGTCCATGGAATGTGTTGCAATTGCTTGGAAAAAATCTGGAAATCCAAAGCTGAGGAATTTTATCGAAATTAAGGAGTTATTGGCAACATTTTTGACAGGAGACAGCTCAGTGGAAATATCCTCATCCTGGAAAACTCCTGATGACATTTCTGGCTCATTTGTTTTAATTGCGTGGCCATAGACTGACATCTAGCGGCTGTGGTCCTCTCAGGAATGCTGGGCCTAACCAGGACTGGGCAGAAACTGTCTGATTTTTTTTTTTTTTAATGGAAACATACATTTTCAACTAGGAAAAAAGTTTATTGGAAATTTTTATCTCTCTTTTTCATAAGAAACCACAATGCTTTCATCATTTGCCTTTTTGAAGCATTCCCCACACACACACATTTGACATTTTTGGCTGAAACCTAACCTGCAGGGTTTGGTAGGGGGTCTGGGGATTAAATTTTAATTCTTTTCAGTTTCACATTGAAATTTTCGAACCAGCTATGTCCCTGATCACTGTCCCTGTGAGATATCCATTGCTGCTCTACTGTGTAAATCCTCCTCCTTACTCTGACGGTTCAGGGAAAGAGAGCAAAGGTCTGCTCCACACGGAGCAGTCACGGCTGTACAAATGGTTGTTTGCCTTTGGTTGTACCCGCAGGCAATCTGGGTTAGTACCCTTTAGTTTGGGTCGAGGATGCAAATCCCAGCCTGGGTGCCTGTGAGGAGGGTGAGGATTTATCCCCCAGCGAGAGATTCATGGGAGAGCAGGACTACGGAGCTCATTTCTTAGCAGCCCATGTGTAGCAGAGCGGTTCTGGGGCACAGCATCCCCTGCATGATCTCTGCTTTGAGGCTCAAGAAAAACACGTTAAAATTAAAGCCTCTATTTCTCTCCCTCTCTCAGCAACATGTCCCTTCCCCAGGTGCTGGATTTCTCTCCAAGCGATGACTTTATGAATCCTTTTATAATCAAAGCCATCTTTTCCCTTTGTTCTGCGCTTCTGATCTGCCATTCCCACCCCTAGTTGTGATTAATCCCTTTGCTTACCAAAGGATTTTCCCTCTCAAAGCCTTCTCCTGTGGCGTGGTGGGGGCCTTGGCTGAGCCCCAGGACACCCCACTGCGGCAAGGCTGGACCACCCCTGCGGCCGCCCCTGGGTAGGAGCCCAACACATGCCGTGAGGGCAAAGCCCAACTAACCCTGGCATCTGCGAACAGCAACAGTTTGGGGTTTCTTTTTTTCCTGTGAGCATTTTGCTGTGTTAAACCATGAGAGAGACTAGGCAAGGGAAAGGGAGAGGAGTCAGCAGTGCTGCAAGGTAAGGCGCTGGGAGGTCTGCAATCAGCTATGGGAGGCTATGGGAAAGCACTCTTCGTCTCCCTCCTCAGCTCTAAAATGGGGACTATAGCTGGCTGCCAGCTGTCTGCTGGCTTGATCTGCTAGGCTGGTGAGATATCTTTGTTCCTGACAGAAGAACAGACTAGTAATGGTCATCCCTGATGACCTTTACCATACCAGTCCTTCTCCATACCAGGCAAATGACACCAGCAATGACATCCAGCTGTGGTGGTGGCTCAGCAACCCAGTTTCTGACAGCACAGGCCATGAACCAGAAGACCTGATTGCCTGGATACAAAATTGGAGGAAGGCTGGTGGGACTGAGAGCAGCCCTCGCTCGTGGGATGGCTCTGACCGACTGCTTTACTCTCTTCCCATTGCAAACTCCAGCAATCCAGTATTCAATTGCCTTTATTTCATTGGGATCTCTGCTTGAAGGAAATAATATATTTAATGCTGGTAGTGTAAAATATGTACTCTATGGACTCAGCAGTTCACAAAGTCTGAGCAAAAGAATAGGAAACTGTGAAACATTGGTGAGAAGTTTCACTGAGTTTATTTCCTTCTTCAGATTTATTCAACTGATAATTTTATTCAGCAGACTGATTTGACTGTAAGCCTGCGCTGTTTAAGAGCAGCTGGGACAATAAATCACATCATGTATAAGAGTTACTGTTCCCTGCTTTAGAGGAGAGTATAAACAAGGCCTGCCTTAGAAAAAAGCACACAGGCATTATACCAAATGACGTGGTAGTTCAGCTGCTGCAGAAAAATGAGTCTGGAAGATATAATATCTACATTCCCAATCAAATTTGATTTCATTTGAGTACATATACACAGAAATTGCTGCGGTTCACAAGTCATCTTGTCTCCTGCTTTCTATACTACAGCAAATGTTTTTCCAGGCTTGTTTTGATGCATTTTTTATAGTGCAATTTCATTCCTAGAACTAGTGGAAAAATGAATGAGAAGCAAATTTCCAGCACTGCTACAGCTGGGAATTTCACCTTGACAGTGAAAAGTGGTTGGATCCAAGCTTGGACAGAGACTGGCAAGAGGTCTAACAGGTGTTCAGCCACAATATTTGTAAACCTTGCTTTCTTCAGCCCAAAAAAGAAACGGAATCTGTTCTGAATGTATTTTAAACCATAAACAAACGTGGCAGTACTAGAACACTGACATTTTCCCATTACTCATCTGTTCTGATAATTCAAGGTTAACCATTATATTCATTAGAATTTGCTGTGTTTATTATCATTACCACTAGTACCCATGATAACAGTTTGGGTATCTTTTAAATACCAGAAGCTCAAAAGTCTCTGTTGACAACCCTTCTTAAAATGTCCGGTCATTTTCTTGGGTGGAGGCAGGCGGCGGTGGCCGAGCGGCTCGGCGCAGGCTAGCATGCCGCCCAGCCCTGGGGCCAGACATCCCGCTAATGCTCAAATTGTCCTCCTGGCATTTTCTCCCCAGCCTTCGGAGCAGAAACCCGTGTTTAATTGCATTCAAAGGCAGATTGTCTTCGCTGCTTGGCCCCGGTCCCCGTAGCAGCAGAATATCCTAATTATTTTTGCAGACTCAGAGCAGCGCTATTTTGCCATCGCGGCAGGCCTGATGTCAGGCTGTCTGCGGGGCAGAGCACAGGTTAAATAAGGCTACTGTGCATGCCGTTTGCCTTTCTCATCCAGGAGTAACAGTGAATGTTTGCGGGCTCATCTGCTCAGAGAGCTCAGTGGCCCTTTCAGTGGTGGCAAATTCCTAAACATCAGTCTCTCATCAGGATCAAACCGGAACAGAGCTTTCTGGGTTCAGAAAAAAATAGAGACCAAAGCCCTGCCAAATGCTGTGTCTGGTGCAGTTCCTCCCTAAATCCCCATGGCAATAGGAATCAGGGGAATGCAATGCCAGTTTTTGCACTGTTATTCCATCCTCCGTAACTCTAAAATGCTACAGATAGGATCCCTGTTTAGAAGGCTACGTAAGAAGAAAAAACAGGAAAAGCAAATTAACGTTTCTTTCTTAAAGTGGAAGTCTATAAACAGGATTTATCTCACTTTTTTTGCCTCCGATGCATTTAACTACTGATTTTAAAAAACATCCACACCTGAGCTGGGCTTAAATCAGGCACCTATTTCTGGCAACCGAGTCTGACGTCTCCTTTGCCTGTGAACACACAGCCCTCCACAGAAAATGATCCCCTCCCGATTAAATACCCAGGCTAAGCAAATGAGTCTCATCTGCTGCACAGCTCTTCCCTAGGCCATGCTCCCAGCAGGTTGCAGCTCTGGAGGGCAGATCCCCCCCCTCCTGGCCAAGGCCAGCACGAGTTCATGGTGTGCAGTTCTGGGGCAGGCAGCTCCAGCTCTGCCTCCTCCGAAAGCAGTGGCAGCCGCAGGGTCTGCCCAGACCCAGCCTCAGGGGGGGTTAGCAAAGCTCTGCTGTGGTCTTGAGTTGCACCACGAGTTGCAAAGCTGATGAAAGCCAGGAGCTCCCACCTGCCAGCCCTGCTCAAAAGGCAGACCTGTCACTCAGACGACTTTGAAATGGGCCAGCTTGCTGTTACCACTGACTGGAACCAGCCTACCAATCGTTTCTTGTCGACGGCATGGACTGCGGATGGCATTGGCTCCCAGGCAGGCCAGTCTGTCCACCCTTGCATCAGATATCAACTGGATACGCATTAGGATCAGTTCCAGAGGTGGTCTAGAGTGCTGCGAGCCTCACAAGATCTAAGTTTTAGGTATCTGGCTTCAGTTCACCACACGATTCATGAGGTGAGCTAGGCACCTCCGGACAGGAGCTTCAACAAAAACCCAGCACTGAGTGGGAAACCAACAAATCTCACCAGTGCCTTCAGGTCAGGTCCTTCTGCTCTTCCCCCATTGCTTCTGGTACTGCAGCTTGATTTTTAGGATTTTTTTCCCCATTCATTCAGGAGCCATAACGCAGGGTCCTGCAGACAGAAGCCTAAATATTTCTTTTTTAAAAAGGAGCAACAGGTCATTCACTCACTCCCTTTATCTCTGCTCCTCATTCCTAGCCCTCTGCAGAGGTGGCAGAAATTAAACCCAGTTGCCTCTGCTGCTTCGCTCCCACCACACTGTCCTCTTGCTGAGGATAGGATGCTCACAAAAGAGGAACTGAGATGTTGCCTTGCCACCGTTATTCTCAGACATGTCAGGCATCCGCAAAGCTGAAGGCCTCCGGACTGCATTAATGAACAACTATGGGATGTGGTGAGGGCAATGTACCAGTGACAGTCTGCTTTAAAATCACCGTCTCCACTGACCAGAGCTGTCCGTTGTGTTACGTAGCATTTTGGGACACCGTGGGGTTGGCTTTGGATAGGTGATACCGGCCGCTTGTGCCAAGCAGTCAGAAGAGCCGCACTTTCTGCTCGTTTCCCGACAGGTGCGTGTCTGCCTTCTGCTGTTTGGTTTTGCAGTCAGGGGTGTCTGGTCAGCATCCCAGCTGCCAGGCAAAGATTAGCAACTGCTACAGCAAAATTTGCTTTTTTCCACTTAGCAGATGGCTAAAGGATTGCACCTTTTTTTTAATATGAACTTTGCAACTGTCTTTTGAGCCTGTGTGAGCTGGAGATGAGATAGATGATGGTGCTGTGCTCTGCACAGGGCAATGGTACGGCTCTGTTTGGAGGCTGCAGAAAATCAGCTCAGCCTCCCACTTCTGATGAGGCATTTCCCTTCACGAAGATACCAAATGTGGGCCCTCCACAGACTTGCACTGGCAACGAGCTGTCTGCCAGATTGGGTTTTTAAAACTAGTCTTAGGAAGCCAGGTCTTTCCTAAGAGATGTCCTGTTTTCCCCGCGGTGGCTGAGCAGAGCTGCCTTAGCAATGTGCTGTTGCTGAGCCCCACTGTTGTAGGAGCAGGAGCGCAGCAGGAAATTCTCTATTAGGGCTCAATGTCTTGGAAATTATTTCCTCCCCCAAGCGGCATGCAGTCATTAGTCTCTGAGAAAGAATCGTATTCCTCGCCTGCAAGGAGGTGGGTGGGGAACTGAGTGACATAAAACTGCAGATGGCAGAGGGGTGAACTCATTTCCTTCCTTCTGATCTAGCTGTGTTTTGGGACTACACTCAAGGAAATGCAAAGCGATCATTTAAACACACTCCAAAGTCTGCCAAAGGTGCCAGAGCATCGGGATCGCTTTCCCTTAGGAACATCTATACAAGCCATACGTGAATAGAAAGGAGAATCGGGTTCTCAAGACTTTTGAAAAATAAGTTTCTACCCTTCTGCTACTGTGATTGGCAAAAACGACCTGTTTCTGAATGCCCAGGTGAGAAATTGCAGCTCTAATTTTTGCCAGTGGGCAAAAACATTTTTTTACCCAGGACCAGTAAAACGTATCCCCAGTTGGAACTGTCATCCCAACATCAATTTCATTAGGAGCACAGGATGGGGATTTTCATGAGTAAGAACTCCCATTGTTAGGGAGCAGGAGCAGCAGGGGGGTGGTTATGGAAGTGCAACATTGGTTTAGCTGTGAGATCAGATCAGCAGGATGGCTGACGTGAAAGGTTTTAAGAACAAAGTTAGACAAATATCTGTCAGGCATGACAAGTGGTCATGGAAGCAATGGAAATAATGATCAGCTGAAGTTCCTAGCAGCCCTGTTTTCTATCATTTCTGGGATGCTCTGTGATTCTTTGGTCAAGCATATAGCACACTTTTTGCTTGTGACTGTTGCAAATCTAGACATAACCAATAAAACATTTAGGATTGTAATATTAGAGCTGTTTGTGTAGCAATTGGCTGGAGTAGGGCTGGGAAGATATGTGTGTAAGGGAAATATGTGATATGCCGGGTGGTCTTTGCTCATCCTCTAAAAATGCCTTATGTTCCTAATTTGTTGACTATCTCTATTAATTATAGTATTTATTTGAAACAGTTTTAAAAGCATAAAGCATTATGTCAATGGAAAAAGCTACTAGAAGCCTGTTGGAATCCTTCCATTTATGCCTCATCTGTAAAAATTACATCAGACCAAGGAAAAGGAAAATGAGCCAAACAGAAAGGCATGCACAACAGGTGAAGAACAAACAGGGAAGCACACTACTGATCCCCTCTATCAGTTACACGACACACTGCAGTGTGCCCTGAAGGTCTGTCCTCGCTGATCTTGGACCACGGAGAGGAACAGCATTGTCAAAAGGTCCTGACGAAAAGTGCCTTTCCTTTTTATTTCCGTGGGGCTCCCATCCACCTGCCTTCTTTGCTTACATCTCCAACAGCATAGCAATAAATGGGGCAAGGGTGTTTCAGGTAGGTTCACTGAATGACTCCAAGCTACCTGAACTATTCTGGAGCTCATTTATTACCCAACTGTTACCTCTAAAGTGCAGTTGATGGAGTCTCCATGTTACAAGCATGTCTCTGCCTCTGAGCCACTTTCACTAGCGGGCACGCTCCCATGTTCCCCAGGGCAGCTGTCCACAGAAAGTGTGTTGCGTTGCATTCATCCTGTGATGGCATTGAGCTGATAAGATGGGATAAAGTGGCATCCTAAGAGAAGACTCACTTCTGGATGGAAATCAAAAGAAAAAAAAAGTGATCACGACAGACAGCATTGTTGAATTGCTTAGAAAAAACTAAGCATCCGAGACCCACAAAAAAGCCAGTAAAACACACCATTGGTGATTACCTCCTCTTGGAGTTGTCTCTTCTGGCTGATTTCTGCAGCACGGCCCATAAGCATAAATGATAAATTCAGGTTGTTGCAAGAAGGTTTCTAGCAAGCAGAACAATGTGGATGCAAATGAGATTCCCAACACAAACACTAAATGGAGTAGGGGACGGCAAACGAAGTGGGCTCTCAGACTGTTCTTGGAGGAGTCCAGTCAGCTACCAGAAGGAATTATCTAATGCAGCTGGCCTCAGGTCAGTGACCTGGGGAGCCTTCTCCAGCGCTGTGTGCCCAGCGTCCTCTTGGTCTCGGCAGGATCACCAGGAGGCCTCCTGCTGCCAGAAGCCTCCACATGGCCCTCCCCAAGCAGACACAGATACGGCAGTCACCTCCTCCCACCCCAACCAAAGGCAGCAGGAGCTACAGCAGTTCAACACTCCTGGAATCCTGGCCTTGACGTCTCCTCTGTGATTTTAACTGCTCTGGAAGCCAGCAGGTACAATGGCTTTCCCTCTTTTCTCCCTCAGAAATTAATCATCCTGGTTACATCTTCTTTGAAAAGGGACTAACACTTATCGTCATGGGGTCTTCAGGCTGATTAGTATTAAAAAAAAAAAAAAAAGCACTGCATAGCTGACAAGTATTAGAATAAATTATGTGAACAGTAGAACAGCATGTGCTGGGAGAGAGAAGCATCCAGAAGGATTTTCAAGTTGGCAATTATGCAGCTTAGAAGAGGTTGCTGGTGACAGCACAGTAATCATCTGGTCCTCTTCATAAAAACAAGAAAAAAAAACCCACACCATTTCAGCTGGACAAGGGAAAAGGAACAGAGCTTTACACTGTCTATACTTTTCAAAACCTTTAAATCTGAAAAGGATAGACAGAGCTCAATTACTGTAGATAAAAGGAGGGAAGTGGAGAACTATTAAAGATCTCTACTGCAAAATGCTAAGGCTTGCATTGTCTTCACCAAAGATGGCAAAATATGAGGAAGACAAAAAATGTATCTGAAAGAACCTGGAGAAAATAAGAACAAGAGTCATCAAAATACTGGTTGTCCATTGTTATTTTTTCAGAGTCCTTTATATTTCCAGAGTAGTTACAGGGGGAAAAAAAAAAAAAGTGCAGTGAAAGAGATAAACAAAGATATGCTTTCCAATTATGTTCTAAAGAGAGTTAGAAAATCCCCATAATGGAACTGAAAGGAAAGAGAGAGAAGAGAAGGAGAGAATATGAACTGCTGAAAGTATGCCAAAATATTAGTCATCCCTTGAGTCTACCCTGAAAGGTTAGTTTATTTTTAAGAACACATTCCTTTAAGGAAAAGAATAATTTCCTAGCAGAAGTAATTTCTGGATGGTCATAAACTCTCAAGGGAAGCAGAAGCCTCAACAATGAAGTCAACAAAAGCTAGGCAGAGAAAAAGGAGGAGGAAATCTGCACAGAGGTCCTCAGGGGAACCTTGAGTGAGCTGCTACTGGAAGGAAAGAGATACGGAAAAGCCTGGCAGAGGGCAGCAGTTGGGCAGGTAGAGATCTGAGTGGGAAAACATCTACAGGGAAAGGGAGTAGAAAACAGGTATGTGCTTCCTAGAGAACATCGCGGGTTAGATGGCAGTAGTGTCCTCATTGTGGTGACATGAAGAGAAGGCTGACACACTGTTGTCTAGTTTAGGTTTGCTTCACCTGAACTACATGAGCATTTCATGTGGGTGAAGGCAGGCCAAAATGTTGTGAACTACCCCGTGGCCCACAACACAGAATTTGTGAGTTTTCAGTTTTGAAAAATGTTCAGGGTATCTCCAGCAACACTTAACGAACTAAGTGTTGTTATGGAGACAAAAGAGTCACCCCCTCTGGTTCCATAGCAGACTCCCAAGCCAGAGTTTTCTCCAGGAAGCCTCGAGTTGCACTGGAACCCAACCAGTTCAGTGAAGAAAACATCACTGACTTTGCAAGTTGAAAATACCATATTTTTCATATTTTAATTTACTAAAAAATTACGTGTTTCATTGCTCTGGAATTGTAAGTGGCAGCATGTTGCCCAGGAGACAAACGAAAGCACGGTTCATAAGCTAGATGGCAGATCTTATCCATCCCTGAAAGGAAATGAACCCGTGAACGGAGCTCATCAGTCTGAATAAGCACTATGCCAGCACCTCATCTAGAAGTCTGCAAAGTTATGAGTTTCTGAGAGCTCCGAAGCACTTCTGGGAGTCAAGGCTGCCCAGCATCTCTGGATGAATCTCTAAGTACCGTGAGAAATTGATGCACTGTCATCTGGGGAACACACCACTCTTCTCACTGAATGGCAAAGGCTGATACTTGGGCTCACTGGGACAACTTAATATGTTAAACAACTTTTATTGCTAGGCATTCTTTAAATTGGAAAAAATTAATAGACAGTTATTCGATATGCTATGAGGTAAAGACTCTGTTTTTCAAGGTAAAAGTGATGACTCTTCCTATGAGTTCAGGAAGGAAGGAAGAAATCCTGTAGTGTTAGTCTATAAATTCAGTTCATCAATTCTAGGTAATGGGTCATTGCTGTAATCAACAGACATAGAGACTCCTGAAATAAAGTAATTGTCATTCACCACAAGACTTGCAGCTAAGTTTTTCTGATGTGTTCAAGTTTCTTCTGCTGTCTGCCTCCTCAATAGTTACCTTTTTCTCAGTCTGTTGTTCAGTCTGTAGACAGCTGAAAGGAGGGACTATTTTACCAGCTAGCGTAAATAGTGCCAAGCTCATTTTCAGCACATTTTAAGTATATTCGTATCACGGAAATTGGTGAGAAAGTCTTCTTTGTGTAAGGAAATTCAATTTGGAGCTCCATTGCTTTAGCTTAATCCATAGGGTCAATCCTGAAAAGCGATCCGTGTGATTCCTAGTACGGATGGAAACATTTTGTTATGCAGGGACACGAAGCTTTAATTTAACACTACCTCATTCATGCTCCTGAGAAGTCAGATCATGGCATTAAGTGATGTTGATAGAACAAGAACATTGAAACCAATTTCTAACATACAGTAGTTAACATCAATAGTCTGACTGGAGCTGCCTATCAATAGCAGTGCATTCATCTGTTAATATTAAAGATGTTCTTCATTGTTTTATGAGTTTGGAGTCATGAAATGGAATTTTAAGAACAGATAAACACATACTAGGCCAAAACTAGCTGTTTCTCCTTGGGAGGTTTTGGGCATGGTTTTTTTTTTTTTTTCAGTAGCTATTTTTTCTGAAGCAACTATCTCAACATTGCCTCTCGCCAAAATCCAAAGTAATGTTTTAATTTGAATGCCACTTCTTCCAGTCTTCTTAAGACTTCGGTGCAGTCTTGATTACTTCGAGGTTTTAAAGGACAAAAAAAATTTTGTAGTACTATAAAGTAATTTGGGCTTAACAGTGTTTTACCCAGAGTTCAGAAATTTAAAGAATTTTTTTGATGAAGAGTTTCTTTAATCCTCAATTAGAATTTCTGGTCCAAAGAAAATCAGTCCATAAGAGGATAATAGCCTAATATTAAGGTATTTATTTGGAGGTGCAGGTTTCATGTGGGCCTTAAAGCTCAGCCTTTTACATAACAAGTGTGTTTAGGAATCCATCATATGAGACACCGTTTAATCCATAACAAGACCAATAGGCACTACCATAAGTGGACTCTTCTAGACAATACTGGGAGGAAAATAGTATCTTTTTCAATACTATCGAAATGATTCAGGGAAGTGCAAATGCCCCTCCATCTCCTGCCAAGTTTCTGAAATATCAAAGTCTAAATCAATCTTGAGTTTAAGGTATTTTTACTAAATGAGGTCAGGAAGATCATTTAGGGAAAACTATCACAACTCGGTGAATCTGGAATATTTGAATCAAATCTGAACCTCAGCTTACTGAAATTTCCAGGCTTCTGCTATGTGAGTTAGACTTCACAATTTTTCTACAATTCCAGCAATGTTTAATGGTCTTTCCCCTCACTTTATGGTGAATTACAACTTTTACAGAATTAAATCATTGCCATAAAGTGCTGAATGATGACATTGCAAAGATATGTAACGCACTCATCACGAAACACTCTCAAAATAGAAATCTCTCAAGAATACCTTGGTTTGAAAATTCACATTCAGCATCAAAACTGAAAAGAAAAGGAAGAAAAAAACAGGAAATTCTGAGAAATTTCTGTAGGTATCTCCCGGAATTGTATTAATATGATCAGTACTCCTTCTTTTATCCCAATGAGCAGGCAATAACAAACCCCAGGCCAAGTCAGCCATCTGAGCCGTCTTGAATGCTCAAAACTGGGCACTCAGGAGGCCCTTGTGTTTGCACCTCAGTTTGACAGGCAAAACATGCTTTCTGAATATGTATGTCTGGGGATTCATATCAACTTACTGCTTATTTTCCTGTTGTTTCAAAATTCAACACTTGCAAGTAAATGTTCAGCTTTTGTAACACCTTCCAATAGACCTCTGGGCTTGTGAAAAAGTACAAAATGATTGTAGCACCAACTGTTTATCAAAAATACTATCTGCTAGTTCCAGATGTTCATACACATCACATACCACATACAGGGCAGTACATACAGTGTTCTGAAGTACAGCCAGATAAGCACGTATCTTTTTTACCTATACATGAATGTATGTTACCCCTCACTCAGGCCCAAATATTTCCGAATATACTTGACCGATAAAGAATTTGCTTGTCCTAAAATACTTTTCTTCCTAAGCCTTTGCAATGAGTTCAGTCTCTTGGAGGCGTAAAACTGTTGGCTTTATTACCGTACTCGGCAGCATGCATGCCTAAGATGCAGGAGCTCTCTGGAGCTAACTCTGAGTTGAGCTGCTTTATCATTTCTCCTCAAGCTGCAAAAAGTCAAGTATTAAACCACCGGAGAAATTGTACAGTTGTGGTATTTCCAAATTTCAGAACAGAAACTCGGAAACTTTAATGAAGTTCAGGTTTCATTCAAATTTTCCAATGTTATTAACTCTGGAATCCTCCCTCTCTCCTCACCACCCCTATTGTTCTTCTGGACCTCCTCTGTTTCTGAACCACCTTCTGCATAGCAAGGCAGTTCCAGAATACCGCGGTCATCCTTTCTGTTTATGAAGACGGTATTTGCTGAACAGGAGACAGAGCCAGCAATTTTAGGGTCCTTTTAATTTCTTTCATTTCTCAATTTCTTGTGTGATTTTTCCACTCGCCAGTTCTGCACGCAGAGGTAGAGCAGCAGTCATCCAAAAGGGAGAAAAGGGGAGTGTCACTTCTAATTAATTAACTTTTTCTTTTAAAAAGCGCAACAATTACATCTACAGAGCTTTGACATTCGATTACATTAAAAACCTTCTGTTTTCCATGGAGAGAATCGAATGCAGTGATGAAACTCCTCTTATGGGTAACATTTCTTTTTAATCCATTTTAATGATATTTCCAGAATAACTATTTAGTTACATGGGGGAGTAATAAAAACAAAGGAAGAGAATTTTTAAAAAATATTTAAACCAAGAGGCAATCTGTCACCCTCAAATTTGTGATCACTTCAAAAGTTTATAGCTGAACTCAAGCCCCACCGTGGTTCCTACTCCGACCCTTAAAACTTACCATGACACTACTAAGGGTCCTATTCAATGCAATCTTAATTATCGTAACATGCTCTTGAAGTACCAATCATGCAAAGCAGCATAAGCCCCATTTAAGTACACAGTTAAAGTAAGTTTATAGTTGTCGATGCTTTGTAGCTTTAATAAGATTCAGAGAGAAGACGACAGGATCTGGTCCAGATGTTACCTACACCTGGTCTCTACCAGACACATACTATGAATCAAGATTGATCTACCTGCTGCTTTCTAGTTGTCTGTTTCCTCATGTTCCTTCATCTGTCCTCATCTTTCTGTGTCCTCCCTGCTTCACGTGTTGATAGTGAGTCTTCTGGAGTAAGGACCATATTTTCACTCCGTGATTGTAAGACCTCCGGCAGAAGTGGGTCATGCCCACAGAAAAGGACTTCTCAGCTGTCCCAGCTAACAGTAACGATACAGTCAGTGACAACCACATGTGCATCAAGTCTAGACCTACCTGAGCATGCTGAAGTGACAACTGCTCCTCCACTGCACCTTTTAAAATTGGGTATTGTGTGTGCATGCCTGAAGTTTCATATACCTCAGGAAAAAGAACAAGAAGCAGCTGTTTAATGATCTGACTAGAACATTTTTGGTTGCCGAGTTTTCAGTGAGGTTACACTCAGCTGATGCTGGACACTATGCTCCATTAGTTTGGTACCTGAAAGGCTGTCCAGAAGGTTGATCTGAAGTAGAATTTAGTTTCAGAAAATCCTGTTTAAAAAATCTTTGGGTACTGAACTGCATTTTCTTTCTTTAATTAAGGGATCTAATTTTGTATCAGGAGTTTACACAAGACTTAATGAAACATTTGTAGGTCATCCAGAAGCTTGAAAGGAAACTCGGTAAGTTCCTGTGGCTTTGGGATTCTGTCATAGGATGGTTTGGGCATAGGATCAGTGAAAACGGACTGTGGCTGAATGTCCATTTTCTCTAAACTAGCAGCATTTCCCAAGTGAGCTAAAAAAAGTGGGATTTTCTGTCACAAACTATATGTGAACCAATTCTGTTTGAACATCAGCCTCCTTCATAACACATGATGGTACATAGGCTTTGTATGCTCTGCTGTAAGTAGTAAAAGGAAAGAAATATCTAACAGTGTAGTCATTCGGTCTTTCTACCTCCTTTATTTTCTCTGCTTAACATCATGTATGGAAAGACTTGCAAAAACCCTGACTACTCTAATAAAACCAGACAAAATCCAATTCAGCACGCTGAGGAGTAGAACTGGAGTCACACTGGGTTGTTTGTTGGCATCAGGAGAAAGAAGATTAAAAAAAATCTTTGTCACCTGGTTCTCAGACCCTGCCAGGCTCACTCATGAGGCCTTACCCAAGTTATGCTGATACTGTATGTGCATATTTTGTTCATTTTGACTATTGGCAATGCTTTTTTCAATGTGAACCTACCAGTAAGCTCTTATAATCATAGTCAGGTGATTGGACAGCAGTGAGCTCATTTTCAAAGGAGCAGATCACTTACAGCTCCCTAGCACTCTGGGATTTTCAGAAGCCAAGAACTGAAATTCATCTCCATTTCTGATTCTGAAATATTCAACATAAGTACTTGAAGATGGTCTAAAAAATCAAAATATATACAGCTGGCAGCTCAGCATTACATCCACACTTTGAGAAGGTGCCTCAGCTGAGGCTCACTGGCAGCCTCCAAAGAAAATTCCATGCCTGGCTCTGTCTGTGCTCTCTGTGCTGCAAGGCACGCACCAATTTGTGCTAACATTTGAATTACAGCTCTCACTAAGAAATAATAATTTTTTAAAAAGTTAATAACTCAGCAGTTGATTTTTGAAGTGGATGCACTCAATTGTTTCCCAGATGGTAAAACTACAATGGCTCAAGGGCAGCAGTTCTGGTATTTGCTCTGGCCCAGCATTGTGGCTTATTTCATGGGCATTTGCACCCCAGAATAATGGAAATACAGAAAGTATCTGATGAGTGTGCACACCTCGTCAACACTCATTTAGAGATGTTGAGTTGAACTGCTTTTGGGATATAGGACCTACATGATTGAGGATTTCACAGATTCAGGAGGATTTCAAATTTAAGTCTTTCTATATGCAACTGCAACCCACAGAACAGAAAATAAGAAACTGCTGTGCTTCTATTCAAGCCATTCACACGTGGATATGCACAACTAGTAACTTGCAGAGGTAAAAAATGTCTCCTTACAGTTATCACTGTTCCTACATAATCCTGCAGTTTGGGTTTGGTTGATTTCTGCTCAACAAGTGTGTGCTACCATTTACATTCTCTGCCATTCTCTCAGTCACTCGAAATGGTGACTAGCAGCTCTAGCAAGTGGTGTTGCTGAACAACCAGGATGGACTTCCTTCTGTAAATGGTAATGGGACATTTCAAAAGACACAGAGCTGCGCCAAAGAATTTTTCAAGAGCTAAAAGTTTTAAGATTTAGGGACATCTCTATATCCTTGCTGTTTTTCTCTCTGAGTGGCCTTTATGGAGGTAGCGATTCTCACCAGGAAAAGAGAAATTACCTATTTGTTTTATTACCCGTGTCACCTATCTCCATCTTGCAATTGTGCTGGCCTCCCAAGGAGCAGTAGTTGTTTCTGTTTTGAGTAATCAGGTCAGCTGTCATTGCCAACAGCCACACCTGGCAGCCAGTGTCTCCTACCTAGACTGATGCCCTACAGTAGTCAGTTGCACAGTTGACCCCTTCAAGGTTCAGTCCTCAATACAATCTTTCCTGGAGAAGTGGTTTGTTGATAAATATGAAACAAACACTCATTATACTGCGCTTTCTGGCACACCAGTGAATGTATTACATGTGACAGGTATTTAGGCACTTAAATAAGGGGCCTTTCTCACCCACCACCTCAGTGCTAGGGAACAGCAAGAGCAGGGCTACTTGCTAAGAAAGTTCATGAGGAATTGGAAGCTTAAGACACCCTAGAAGGGCCCTGATTCTTGGGGTCTTTTGTAGTCCTGGACTCCTAAGGCCCTTGCACAGCCAGCCACAGCACTTGCAATGTGACGAAACTGTAAGTACAGCAAGAAATATGATAATAGGAAGGATTGGGACCATGCCAGCCTCATCTATAGACGTATTTTAAAGGTACTGGGTGTAGAGCTGCACTTCTGCCAAACAGCCTGCCTTCAGCACACACTTAATTCAGTGATAAATAGTTCATTTGCTCAAAATCTGTTTGGACAAGTTCTGGTTTCATGGAAAAGTGTTAACTAAAAATCAAAAGTGCTCTTGTTCTCTTGGTTGTCACAATCTTGCTTTCTGTGAGTGTTATTATGTGCCCAAGGTATATTCAGTAGCATTTTTCTGGTTTTGTAACCTCCAGCATTTTGATTTTATCCTTGGGGAAGAAAATGGTGAAGAAATAGGGAAGTTCAGCAGAAATAGGAAAGTTCAGCAGAAATATAATATGGAGAACAAAGCTTGGCACAGAATTGTAGCCACAATGAAAACACTCCCCGGGTAGTTTGCTCATACTCTGTAAAGCTGAATCTGCACACCGTAATCTAACAACACAGCTGTAACGAGCACAGTCACAAAGACATCATTTAAATCTTTTTATAAAAATGAGGAGCTGGGCTTGGAAACCTATAAAACCTACTCTATAATTTGGCATTAGCTTAGGAACAGTCTGGGAAAAAGGTACCTGGTGCATGTTTATGCAACTCAGATCTGTAGTTAGGTTGCCTGCTCACATTTACTGGGCATAGACAACCCCTGAAAGATTCAGAAATTCAGATCACTGTATCTGATACCCCTTCTTATCGGATGCCTGATCCTATGCTTTCCAATGAGGCATTTTCAAGAGTGACTCTTTCGTTCTGCAAATACGGTGAACCCTGTTAGAATTTAGAAGTCCGATGTCCCGGCAGTCCCACTGTGCTTTTAAGAATCAGCATTGACTTATGGAGGGAATTATGGGCTAGATTTTCATTTACACCACATAACCCCACTGTAACTCCAGTGAATTCAAAGCATTTTTTCTACACCACTTACCTTAGCATGAGCAGAAAGTTATGCTGTGCACATCTCAGTAGGTCTCTTATAAAAGCTGCCTAGTGCTGTGTCATTGCAGCAAAGCTTGCAGACATCAGCTCGTAACAAAACAGCACTGGAAAGGACATCAAGAGATCACTTATTCCATCTCCACCACCTAGACAGACTCATACAGACCCAGGTCATTACTAGCAGATGTTTGTCTAACTTGCTCTTAAAGGGTGTCTTGCTGAAGAAGCAGGCTGTCTCCCACAACAGCCTAGCCCACAGTTTGTTTGTCCTATTAGGAAGGTTCTCCCTGATGTTTAAATGGAAACTTTCCTTCTGCAATTTAATCATCTGCTTCTAATCTTACCTCTCGTGGTCACAGCAAACAAATTATTCTTCTCAGCTTTTCAAGAGTTTTTGATATAGCTAGATGTATTTGACAGAAAAATATCTTATCCCTACACCCCTACCTCCAGGGGCTTCAAGCGACGCTAATTCATTTAACCTTCCCAGGGTGGCTGTACTTTCTAGACAAACCTTGTGTGCCTCTGGGAACCCCACAGCCAGACCACTGGTTTCCTGTCGCAGACGTCAGCAAAACACAGCCACGGTACTCCCAGTAGCTGAGAAGTGGACGGGCGTCACACGTCTCCCAAGTTGTACTCTTGTTTACGCATCGGAGTCTGTTGTTTGCTTTTTTCCACTGCAGCTTGACGTTGTTGACTCTTGCTCGGCTTGTTTATGCCAGCATGTCCTGTCCCTTGACATCCTTCACAGAGTGATCTGCATCACACATACATTGCACGTGATGCAGAGCAAGAGATTCATGTTCAGGCCAATAAAATGCATCTTGCACACATGTAGGAATGTGTTTCGTGACCTGTAAAACAGGTCATGTAACGTCAGTCTGAAGAATCAGTTTTGCTGCCACTAGCACAGAATAAATACTGATCTATACACGTTGATGTAGCACCAACAGTCCAACATGAGCCTGTAAAGTTCTGTTCCTTCTCCCTCTCTTGCTTTCCATCATCTTCCACACAGCCAGCTTTCCCTATGGCTCTCAGACAGACTCATGTCCCATTGCCAAAGGTGTTCTTTGGCTGGTGAGCAGGCACGGAGGCTGGCTGCTGCTCCCAGTGGGAGACGGCCACTCTCACGCCCGGGCGTTGGGGCAGGACGGTGCAGGCTGCTCTTGCTCCAAGCAACCACCTTTGCTCACTGCCTCTCTCCTTGTCACCCTGTGCCTGCACCTGCAAGGGCCTGGGGAGCGCAGGGTGGCTCTTGGCTTTGCTTGCAGTTCACACGATTTGGTTTCGATCCCCTCTGGTAAAAAGGGCCAGGTATGAACCTCCTGCAAGCCTGATCTGCCCCACAAGTTGCCAGGGGAAAATGTGCTAATCTAGAAGGACTTGGGGTTTAGGTTTGAGAGTGTTCTTGTATTTGGCCTTCTGCAGCATTATTCCAATCCTACTTATTGTAAATGTAGAAGAATAACATCATTACAAATAAGTGGGAAAAGAATGAAACCTGAGAAACAGCTGAGACAGAGCCGGATAGGTCACACTAGGTTTTGTTTTCTGTATAATGCACTGTTAAACGTCTCACACTCCTTTGGTGAGAGGTACCATATTGAGACCACACACTGTGCTTCCTCACAAAGAATTCACACCTTGGTTTTTTGGCTTTGCTTGTCCTGAATGCTGTAATAAAAGTCTTCTAGACTGTGGTTGGTCTCCGTGTATTGGAAACATGGTGGATGGTGTCAGGGAAGGAACCATGCAAACTGTAGCATCCCATTTTAAATGGAACAAGTAGAATACGAGGCAATAGCAAACTCACTCCTTACAACTGTCTCAATATAATTTAATGTTGTTAAACATCAAAAGTGTTCATATTTTTATTATTCTAGCTAACATCCAATTAAAACCAAGAATGGAGAAACAACAGACCTAAGCTGCATGTGAACAACTGATCAAGAAAAATGAACATGCACAGGAACGAGACACATAAATCGTATCGAGTCTCATCTAACACCCAGCCAAGCCATTCATCTTTAAATTACCACTATGGTGATGATGCATATAGGTCATTCCTGAAATCAAACTGCAAACTATAACAGAAAAATCATATGGCACCTTGCTGATACATGCCTTTGTACTGAACTTAGAATACAATGTACAGAGAGATCTCTGGCTTAATTAGTTGCCCACTGAGCTAGAGCTGGCTGCTATCTTTTTTCTCCATATGAAACCACAGAGCTTTCCCAGTACATTATTTCCACATGTGCTTATATTACTACCCCTGCCCCTTGATCCAGCATTTTAATAAGCATTCATCTCTAAAAAAATATAAAGAAATGTCTATCCACTTACCTAAAGTATCCCTCAGCCCAGTTCTCCCTTTCCATCAGTGTGAGCCAGAAGAATCCCCAGGGAAATCCATAGAGTCTCCCTGGTAGGCGGCTGTTGTGAATCAGATCAAGAGGGTCTTTTTTATATTATTTTATTCCTCTTTTTTAGGGATACAATTTCTCATTCTTTGCTCCAGACATATTAAAATCCTCTCTTGCCTAAGTAGCAGTGCCTAATGTCTCAGCTGGTTTCAAGACATGAACACCCTGCTAGTGACAGACAGACGTGTGCTACCACAGCAAAAGGAACAGGGTCCTGGGGTCTGAAAGCGAGCACCGCCAACTCGCGCTTCCTCTGCAAGTGGTAACAGGTAATTTAAAGGTGTCCACGGGTCAGAAAAAAAGAAAGGCATCAACACTGCTATACCACTTATACATGCATCTGCCTGACCCTTCCAGTGCTGCTCGTGCAGGAAAAGACGGTATGTTTACCCCAATCTTTAGGCTTACACTCAAGCTCTGGCTGCTTCTATGTTTTATCTTGTAGCCTGCACCAAAACTGCCTTTCTAGGAACTAGTCCATAGTCTACATGTCTCGTCTTCCCAATTTGCTTTAATTACTTAGGGTTAATATCAATATTGAAATAAAAAAATTAAAATCTAATACTTTGATTGACGGCCAAAGTTGATTTAAGATATTGTTTATACAACCTTGGGTTTGTTCATATTCAATACAAAAATATTTTGCAATCAAACAATTACTGACAAAACTGAAATTCAAATTTCCATGTAGGTGCTTCAGTCTGGAGATAACAGTACCAAATATCTCCAATCAGACTGCAAAATTAAATTCCTATTATCTATCACCCTGCAAATTTTAAACTGGCTGAAAATTTAACTGTATATGAATTTCTTCTAATAACAAAATATATTGAATGGCATTGTAATAAACTCAGTGGGTTTCCATTTTCTTACAGGCTTTCATGAACAATGAATCAGTTTTATTGCATTCTCAAAGACCGTAATAAAAGCGTTGGCCTGGAAGATACACTTCTAGGTTTATTCATCTGTTCATATATCAGCTGGGAGATTATGGCAGACAATAGTGCATAAAACTACATAAAATATATTACAATGTAAAACTACAAAGCAATCCTTGTAAGTCAGCTTGGAAGGAATCAGCGGTATGGATTTCACAAAAGACTTAAAATTGAAGGCAAATGAAGAAAATAAAACAGGATACCAAATGCAACAAACCATACCTAGAATACAAGACAAAACCTAAATGTAAATTGCCAGTAGGAATACAAACACAAAGTAAGTTTTGCATCTAAATAAGCCTATTCCGCTATGCAACTGTTTATTCAAGCACTTAGTGTGGCCTTACGGAAGTCAAGTCAATGATAGGTTTCTGACTCAGATAAATAAGAGTGTCAAGGACACTGAGAAATCATGTCCATGCCCCAGGCAGGATTTACAACAGCTCCTCCAAGAACTGCTACAGTGTCTTACATCGGCCTTTGTTATTCTTCCAGTCCAGTACAGGCATTTCTAGCTCAGTTGTCCCTAACTGCTTAAAAGCCCCAGTATCGGGCTTCGCACTCTTCCAGTTGTCCAGCTACAATAGCTGGATTTCATATCTTAGGCTTCCATGATATTATTTAGCCTACAAGCTATCTTCAGAATAGTAATAATTCAGTATTCAAGATCCTTTGTCTCTTTTTATTACTATCTACAGTAAATGCTCCTTGCTGTTATTTAAACCTCTTTATTATTTTTATTGTTACCATAATAACCTCTGTGATAAACTGTTATCACTGTTAACCTCTGCTGTCTGTTCTGTAGATTAAACCGCTAGCAATGTTGGCTGGAGACAGCATTGCTTTTCAGGCAGCACTCCTGTTTGCACAACCCAGCGTGCTTGCTTCTTTTTCAATAGCTTGACAAACACCATCAGATGCAATAACTTAGCCCGCGTTCACTGGACGATCCATTTGCGTCATGGCTTTTCTTCTGCAGAATTTCTACCTTGTTGGTCACTCCCCAGTCCGCACCTGTGCAGCTGGGCACTGTCTTTCCTGAGCACAGAGCTTTGCTGTTATTTTTTTTTAAAGTGGAACCAATGCTTTTAGAGTATCTCTGCATTTTGTCAAGGTCAACTTGAATTCTGGTCTCTGCAGTCCTGGAAGTCCCCTCAGTCTATTGCTGCCTGCAAATTTAACAAGGCTCTTTTCTAGCTTTCCAAATAAGACCTGAACATGGCCCTGTGAAGCTTGACTCAATGCAACTTTCCCTTCTGGGCCTTCAAAAGATCTGCCAGACCTGCATAATCCTTCCTCCCCTGCAACTGTCAGTTGTTTTAAGGCTTTCAAAGCCCATAAGACGATGATAAGCAAGTAGCAGTTCCATCCAGGGATCCTTGCAACAGAAGGACTTAGGGTTTGCTTTATAGTGGATAGCAGCAGAAACGCATGCAGCGCAGTAGTGAGGATGAGGATGCTTCCGAAGAAAGGTATGAAAATTTAGCTGCACAATACTCTCTATTCCACCCAATTTATTCCTAATGTCTCATGGTTCAAGGCTAGTTTAAACTCCAATGCATGAGGTTTTAACTTCTCCTTTGCCCAGGTAAGTACGGCTGTACTCGGTCACAGTATGCTCCAAGGTGAAATCAACCCTGGAAGTCGTGGCTGTGTTAGATTTTTTTTCCCACGGGAAGTATCTTACCACAAAGGTGGTCACTGTAGGAAGCAGCTCCGTGTCTCATTGGGCACCGCTTGCTCAGGGGCTGCTCTACCTCTGACAAAGTCCCAGGGCTTTCTATATCATGCCAGGGACTTGGGTCATTCCCAAGAGAAGCCAAAGGGTGCACTGCTGGTTCATAACTAACTCTTCCTTACCCTTACATGTATATCTCATCTCTCCCCCCTAACTTCTTGAGCTTGACGGATCTTAGGATACTTTCACCAGGACATCAGTCTCCTTCGGCTCCCTCTACAGCAGAAGCATAACGAATAAATGAATCAATAAAACAGTAGATAATTTAGATGCTCTGACTTACCCTTTTCAGAAACCCATCTCCTTCCATCGATTATTCAGACAGCAGAGGAAGATTCACCTCCTGGGTCACCCCCCTAAGGCCACAGTCCCACCACCCCTCAGGACTGTGCTGTGTTTACCGGGACTGCAGCAATATGCTAGCGACAAGAAGTAAACTCGAATGAAAGGAATCAAAGGGAAAACAAGAACAGGATAATTTGCAGAGCATGCAAAGCCTGCAAACGGCATCCACCATTTTATGTTATTAGAAATTCCTATTCTCCACATTCAGCAGTCACAGCCTGCTGCTGTTCTCGTTGCCATTAAAGATTACCACTCCTCAGTTCCTAATGTGCTAATAAAAGGGAGAAAGGAAGCAGAAAGGGAGCAAGAACAAATGGCTGACATTGGGCAAACGTCGTCTTGAGCACAAGGGAAAATATTTTTAGAAAACAGAGAAACCATGAAACCATCCTCCACTTTAGGAAGTGCTTTTCTATTAAAGGAACATCAGCATAAGTTATGTGTTAAGGATAAGAACACACAACTAAGACATATGGCAATAAGATTAAGCAGACTATTTTTATTGCTTTATTATCTTCTCATACTGGGTGAAAAAAAAAAAATAAACCCACAAACTTGCAGCTCCTAAAGCAGTTACACACATGGGAGGAAAAATGCTAGAAACAAGACTGAAACGTTCTGTATCTCTTATCATCTGCTGCCATCTGGAAATAGGTGTATTTTCTACAAGGTCTGGGGACTGCAGGGAGAGCTCTTAGGCGAGCAAAACAAATGTTAGAATGGGATTTTTTTCAAAGCTATCTAATGCAGTAATTTTACTTCAGTGGATTCTTGATCTGTACGACTGAGGTATTTTAAATTCTATCAAAATAAAATATTTATAAATTTATGTTCCTAAGCTTTACTGTATTTACCCGTAAAAGGATATTATTGGAACATACAGTGAGAGACGCAATTGCAACAAACTTGTACCTATGCAGGAAAGGGCAGGCTTTACTTAGAGGGCAGGAGCCTGCAACCTCACTAGAAGGGAAGAGACAGCAGCAGATACGCACAGGCAGAGGGCACAAGAAAGAGCGAGATGCTGGTCATTGCAATAGCTCTCAGCTCCATGGGAGCACAAGGCTTGCCACTGCTCACGCGCACCATTACGTGAAAAACCACAGCAAGGGAGACCTGCTGGAGGTGTGCTAATCTGGCTGGGATGGGATGCATTTTCTTCATAGTAGCTGTGTTTCAGATTCGTGACCAAAACAGTGTTGATAGCACACTGATGTTTTAGCTGCATCAAGGCCTTCTCATTCCTCATGTTGCTCTCCTAGCAAGTACGCTGGGGGTGGGCAAGAGGCTGGGAGCGGACACAGCCGGGACAGCTGACCCAAAGGATGTTCCATACCATATAATGTCATGCTCAGCAATCAAACTGGAGGTACTTTCCAAAGCCACTGTTGCTCAGAGACTTGCTGGGCATTGGTCTGCTGTAGGAAGTGGTCAGCAATTGCATTTGCATCACTTGCTTTTTCTTTTTTTCCTATTTTCCCCTTTCCCTATTAAACTGTCTTTGTGTCAACCCATGAGGTTTTTCTCTCTTTGTCCTTTTGATTCTCTCCCCCATCCCACTGGGCGTGGGGAGCGAGCAGCTGGTGGGTGCTTAGTTGCTCGCTGATGTCAACCCACCACAGCAGGGAAGCAGCGATACATTTTTGTAAGCGCACGTAAGAGCACGCAAAGCAACACGGAGGTACAGACCCCTGGGGTATGCCAGCGGTGACTGCTCTCCAGCTGGGCTTTATGCTGCTGATCACAACCCTTTCAGTCCGTCTGTTCAGCCAGTTTTCAGTCCACCTCAGTGCCAACCCATTTAGCCCATACTTCATCAGTTTATCTATGAGGATGTTATGAGAAAAAGCCTTACTAGCGCCTGTATAAACATCCACTGTTTCTCCTCATCCATGCAGCCAATTTTCTCATCATAGAAAGTTATCAGGTTGGTTAAACACGATTTCAGCTTCATAAACCTGTGCTGACAAGTCCTAAGTGTTCTTTATCCACCCTGAGTTGAAGTTGATAGCTATTTACCTGTAAGACTGAAAAGTATTTTAGTCCTGACAGGCAACAAAAGCTCTGAAGGGTAATCTGTGAGATGTCAGCACAGGGGCTGCTGCTGAGCTCATGGGCGAGATCACTGAGAGCTCAGGGTAAAAGAGGTGAGGAAGCCTGAGCAGAACCTGACCTCGAAGCTGAAATGGGCCAGGGAGTTCTTCCAGAGGCACGCAGGAGGAACGGGGAGAATTGGGAGAAATAGGAAAAGGGTAGCGTTATGAAGGCCAAATTTCTAAAGCATGAAAAATGACAGTTAAAATAGCAGTTCACCTGAAAAAAAAAAAAAGGCACATTAATTCAGTTCGGGTTTTTGTAAAGTACTTTGGTAAAAAGATTACTTGGAGCTCTTTTACTGCCACTTCAGGCCCCGTACAGCAGTACGCTCTGTATCTGAAAGGTTTGCTCCTGTTCAAAGAAACAGTGCAGTCCTGAGGTTCTCCATGACCACAAAGGGCCTGCCTTGAGTTCATCACATAATCTTAGGTATACTACTTCTGTTAACAGCAAAGCTTCCAATAACTTCATGCTGACTAAACTAGTATGTTTTCAAAATGTGGCAGCCCCTAGTTGGAGAAGCCCCAAACAATGATCTGTGAGGTCATGGTTAGCAGCCTGACCATGAAAGTCATCATTGCACCACTTCAAATTAAGAGCTTTAAAACGCAAGTGAGGAAGCCTCTAAGACACGCTGAGGATGTGCAGTGGTTAACACAATACAGAAACTGTGATTTACTACGGGTGGTTGTATTGTTAAACAAGTAAACACTAGACATGTATTATTAAAAGTCATCTTTAATAGAATTTAAAAATAGCTATTGCAAACTTTATTTGAAGAAAAATAAATCAATGACAATTTTCCAAAATCCTCTGAAACAGTCTAGTTCCTTAACACTTGTTTTATTATTTGAAAAGACAGAAGCAAATTGCATAGCTGGCATGTTAGTTCACATCTGTTTGCTCAAAACAGCTCATAAAAGCATTCTTTTTCTACCATTTCTGATTTGATCAAAAGTGGAAACGTGTATGATGATCCTAAACTAGATCAAAGTGGGTACCTGACTACATTTCAAGGCAGCCAAGAATTTTAGTTCAAATTACTTAAGGACTGATATGGAAAAAGAAGAGATGCAATAGCCCATAGGACAGCTAATATACGGTACCGTACATCTGCTTATATGATACTTCCTTTGAGCCAGAGTTTTATATATTTTCTTCCTTACATTAGTATCCCACTCAACCTAACAATACTAAAAACCACGACAAATATATCAATTCATAAGATCTGAGCAAGGCTCATGAAGCTTTTGGGTAACCACTAAGGAATACAGAAATAAAATGCATGACTTCATAAATTTTCAACAAGTTAATTTCATACAAGTTCAAGGGCAAGTGTAGGGTCTTGCACCTGGGGAGGAACAACCCCATGTGCCAGTACGGGTTGGGGGCTGACCTGCTGGAAGGCAGCTCTGCGGAGAAGGACCTGGGAGTGCTGGTGGACAACAGGCTCACCATGAGCCAGCAGTGTGCCCTTGCGGCCAGGAAGGCCAATGGCATCCTGGGNGTACAGGCTGGGGGTTGACTTGCTGGAGAGCAGCTCTGCGGAGAAGGACCTGGGAGTGCTGGTGGACAACAGGCTCACCATGAGCCAGCAGTGTGCCCTTGCGGCCAGGAAGGCCAATGGCATCCTGGGGTGCATTAAGAAGAGTGTGGCCAGCAGGTCGAGGGAGGTGATCCTCCCCCTCTACTCTGCCCTGGTGAGGCCACATCTGGAGTACTGTGTCCAGTTCTGGGCTCCCCAGTTCGAGACAGACAGGGAACTACTGGAGAGAGTCCAGCAGAAGGGTGATGAGGGGCCTGGAGCATCTCTCCTATGAGGAAGGGCTGAGAGACCTGGGTCTGTTTAGCCTGGAGAAGACGGAGAAGGGATCTGAGAGGGGATCTGAGAGGCACCAGTTGCTTTCCAAATACAATCTTTTCTAAAAACCTAACTGTATATTTTGAAAAACAAGATATCACACAATGCTGTTGGTTTGGGCACTTTCTGAAGTCCTTGTGTTTCTAACTGCACATAGAATGCACAGTGTAGTGCACTGGAGCCTATATAATGGCTATGTATATATATGCTTTCTCAGGAATCTGCTTAAACCAAATACTGTCAACAATCTTACCAACTTGAACAACTCATCTGGAGAAATCTTGCTAGGATAATAATTTGAAAACTGAATAAAAACAATTTTTGAATCTTAGGTTCAATTTTCAACAGTGACTGTCAAGGCAAAAGAGAGGCGCGTAATGTTTGACCTTGGCTCTTCTGTTTCTCCTGCACAAGTCCGGCCAGTTCCCCCTTTTTCACATGCCATTGACGTGCACAAGCTACAAGTTCCTGCTTGTGAAGTAAATGGGAGCACGGCGGTGCCACGCTCGGAACCAAACCAGCCATCGAGCCGGCCCAGCATGCAGACTCCAAAGTGCTGCAAACTTGTCAGGCAGCACTCATTACCTGGTCTGTACAACAGCATTTGGTATAGAAGGTTTCTAGACGACACACACAGAGAAACCTGTAGAGAAAACCTCGGCTAAGATCATGGATGACAGCAAAGGTAGAATTGGGGGAGGGAAATACTTCAAAATGCATTATGGTTTTGTTTTAAACTCAATCCTAAGTAAATTATAATTTCTTACTGACTTACTGACTAGTGTATTAATGGCTCTGCATAGACCATGTCCATTGACAGCACATGGCTGAAAAGGACACAGAAGTACCAGAGAATACTCACACTTCAAACAAAGATGTTCAGGCAATGCAACATGAAGACTCCATCACAAAATACCTTTTCTTGACTGCTTTTAGCACCATGCCTTAAAGCTCCTTGAAGACCTTGTTGCTAAAGATCGTTTTGCTAAAAGATTTCCTAGTAACTGAGTGGGAGCACGGCCCCTCTAACATCAAAAACTGACTTTACAGAGCAATGGAAAAAATATATATGCTCAGCATTTGTGTATAGGTTCCTACATAATGATGAGGAAAACAAAGTCACTATGGTACACAATACTCCCTTTCCTCTGTTCCACTCACTGCCAACACACAATACAAAATTTATCCTCTGCAACTCATGCAAAGCACTAGTCGCAACTGCAAAGTGACCAAAGGCATCGGTGGAGGAAAGTTCAAGGCCACCTAGTGTAAACATCTGAAGTCATACGACGTACACTGTTCCTTTAAAATAGCTTAGTACAGAGGCAGATTTGGATGTCTGTAATGATATGCCTGCTGTATAGAAAAAAGTAAAATAAAAGAGGATGTTTGTTCACTGACTCTGACAATTTCCATGACATGGTGCATTATGACTGATGCTCCTTAGCAGGGTGTGCAAGGCAGCCAAGAGCCATTCAAAAACATGTGTTGTTTGTCTCAAAAACAAACATAAAGGAATACTAATAAAAGCCTCCCTGTCTGAAATTAGGCTGAGCAGTTGAAATCCATTTTTCTGGAGGATATTCAGGAAGCTGGGACCGCCTGCCTGCAAAATAAAACTAATTTATTCCTGCTATCTACCGCAAAGGAGTAGTTTATCTCCAGTACATCTTGTCTAGAAAATAAGCCTCTTTATCCTAACATTAATCAGCTATCAGCGTTTCTCTTAGAAGCTCTAGATATAGCAAAAACTGAAAGTAAGTGAGCTTTGGGTTCTTGAAGTTATAGTAAATGGAGGCAAATGGCATGTCAAGGCTGCTGTCCCCAAAGGCAAAAGACGACTTGCTTTCATAGGTCACCCATACCAAAACACATCTCTGTTCAGAGTATGAATGTTTTCCAGATCTTACACTTGGCACAATTCAATCTATGCTCCCACACACGAGTAATGGATTTGAGATGCAAAGCTGTATTTCAGTTTATATCTTGGTTTCTATTAACTCTGGACCTGTGTAACCAAGGGCATGACTTACACAGGGTCAGATCCTGCATCCTATTGACTAAGCATTGCTTTGGATTTCAATAAATACAGTATTATTATTTCATGTGGCAGCACAGGCACTCATGTTAAGGCAATAATCAATTATTCCAGGGGCTAGATCTAAAGTGCACCGAAGACAAGTGAAAAGCATGAAGTGACTACAATGAACCAGGCCTAAGCTCTGCCAGAGAGACAGAACAGAACCCCAAGTTTGTGAAAAACACTGTAAATTCTAAATACAGCTAAAGTAAAACAAATAACCCCACATAAACTAGTTTTGCATTTAAAAACCTATACCTTGGTATTAGAAGGCAGCCGGTTCAGGAAGTTCAGGCTACCATGCACTAATTTCCTTTTTGAAGAAAAGTATAGATGAGTATAAGATACAAAAATATACATTTTAAGCTGTAGCAAAATTTGAATAAACATTAGAAATTGCTCAAGGGAAGTGACTCCCACATTATTACACGTGCACAAGTACACACTCCATCTCAAAAAGGTGTGAAAGGGAATCAATAGCCTTAAGATTTCTAACTCTGTTAATTGGCATGACAGCTATTAACTTCATTTTACTAAGTAGGAATGCTATCCGCTTGGCTTCCTTATCAAAAAGAAGTAAGCATTAGATATCACAGGCACTGTTCAAGAAGGATAAACTGGCTGCCAGACAGAGAAGACCTTTGTACACTCACTCAGGAGGGAAGAGCTCCCACGCTCACGTGTTTCCACATTCATAGAGACCCGAAATTCTCCCCATGTGCAAAGAGCAGGTTTTGTTATAAAAGCACCTGCTGCTCTTTGCTGTCCCCCTCCTCCATCCCACTTCAGCAAAGCATTTAATCACACAAGGATGTGCTTGAAATTCAGTAAGCATGTCAATTGTTTCGCTGGACTGAATGCATGTGCAGCCCACAACTCCTAAAAACCTCTCCCGCCAGCCAACAACAGGAATTGCACACACAGATGGCATCCAGGGTCAACCAGCTGACACGGCACAGAGAGCAGTAAACAGCTGTGTAGGGTTATGCCACTGAAACCGTTGACAAGACCACACTGCAAACGCGAGACGTAAATGATGCCGCAGAGTGACCTTTCTAGAAGACTTCCAAGAACCAGAAAAGGATCAAAGCAATCTTCATCCTGCTGGCCATAAATATGCCAGTGGACACCAGTGTTCTCACATGGAAACAGAATTAAGTATGTTCCTGAATAACCCTGGAAAAATGAAGGCTCAAACATAGACTCCATCTTTGATACATTTACAGTAAAAGCCTTTCAGAGTAAAATGCACGAGAACATCCTGAGGCCTTACTTCCAAACATGATTAGCTTATGAATTGGCAAAAAATCCACCTAGCTTCTCTGTAATGATAAAAAAAGACTGACAATTTTATGGAGCGTTCAGCAGTTTGTGAACGCAGCACTTTTTGGCTCTTGGATCTGCTCTGAAGCCAGTTCCTTTTATTTTTCATATTATTCCCCATGAAAGCATACAGAGAAATTCAATATTGATGTTAAGTGTCATGTCTGCAGAACAGAACAAAGCGAGCTCTGATACCAAGCTCCCATCGCTCTGCTTACCAACACCCCAACGGAAAAGCAGACAGTGTTTCACAAAAGCATGGTAAACTAACGTAAGTCCCAAAAAACAAGCACAATTGAAAGCTGGGGTGAAAAGGGAGTGGGAAAGCAGAGCTACGTTTGTATTTTCTCAGACTGCTTTCTTGGTTAACTCTGTGCTTCTTCAGAAAATAACTTCGGTATGAAACTAACACTTGGAAAGTTTTTCGAGCAGACACTTAAAGAAGTTTTCTGGCACAGCCAGAGATTTACCATATGGGCCAGCCCAGTTCTCCCTGAACACAGCAGGAGTTTGGTCACTGTAATCACTAAAGACGGGCTGGTATCTGAACATAAAATTTTCTTTGGATAATTTATGGAAACCTTAGATGTGAACCATAATCTGTTTCCTTTTACAACATCCAACTGCACAGCAAGTTTACAAATAGCACACAGAACAAGGAGGCCAGCGAAGAGTGCTGAAGCAAGGCTGGAGAACCGTCTCGGTGACAAAGACTGCAATCACTTTCACAGAAGTCGCAAGGGGTTATACTTTGCATTACTTCTGAATTGTAGCTTCTCACCGCTCTTCTCCCTGTTCAGAAAGGTTAGTGAACATTAGTTAATGAACTTCTGAGAACTGACCAACAAATCAGCTTCACAAAGAAAGCACTTTTAAAGGGTGCACTAAACTCTGATGCAGACCTCATCATACACTGCAAAATAGTTCCCAGAGTCAGTGTTTAAGCCTAGGCATTAATCTTGGTTCTTTTTCCAAAACATCAAAACATTCTCAATACATTAAGGCAAACGCTCGGTGAAAGGCACACTTTGATAAGACTCAGTCTCAGCTGTTAGGCTCAATCTGTTCAGAAACCTCAGTCAAACATTTTAAAGGGAATTTTGCCTCTACCGACACAATAACCCCCACCACAAAGGAATTGGGATGCTTTACCAGGCAGGTTACTGGCTATGATATTTAAGAGCTAGGTCTCTCATAACTGACACCTTCTCTCTCACTATTATTTTTGGGAGCTTCACCTTCCTGAATCCGGGACTGCACACCTCACCTCGCTCCTGCTCCTGTACTTCACTCCCCAGTTTCCTGAAAGGTTGCTACAAAGCCGAACAGACAAGAAGCCTGGAAAGCCATATTCATTTCAAAAATGTCGACGCATGGTAATTGCTCACAGAAAAAGCTTTTGCAAAGTTTCATTCCCATAGTGGGATTTGTGGTTTGAAGGTTTTCATTCCAACTAAGAACACTGCAATTTCTTTTTTTATTATTAGCAGTTTTCAACTTAAAAAATTCCAGTTTCCTTTCAAGCCTCAGTATATTAAAAAAATTAAAATAAAAGATGTATCTTTATGGGGCATAATGCTTACCCGACAGCGACACCCAACTAGCTGTGAACAAAGTCAGGTAAGAGAAGCAGCACAGTCATTTGCACGTGCCGAGTAAAACACACGAGCTGTTTATATTAACCCTGGCAGATTTCCTTGCTGGCACTGCTATATCAGCAACCAACCTAGTTATTATACCTATACCAGTCGTAATATCTGCCACACAGACACAACTTTCTTGATAAATGCCAGAGCATGAGTAATCCTTAGACATCGCCTAGCTCTGAATGTGACATGAAACTGACTGTCACCGTCGCATAAAATATAAACCTGCAGCTTGGGTCACCAACTATGAGAGTGATGGAAAATAACAGATTAAAAATAAAAGCACGTTCCTGTATTAGATACGAAGGAGTTCTCTCAGAAGAACTCAGAATAATGGCATACGTATATATGTTAACCAATAATATGTCTATGCTACATAGTAATAGGAATGNATGGAAAATAACAGATTAAAAATAAAAGCACGTTCCTGTATTAGATACGAAGGAGTTCTCTCAGAAGAACTCAGAATAATGGTATACGTATATATGTTAACCAATATGTCTATGCTACATAGTAATAGGAATAGCGTCTCGTAAAATAATGTTTAAAGCAATCTTTCTCTTAAAGTTAAAGCCTTCTATTGCAGCACTGATTACACCATACACATTTTAGTCCTCAAGGATATTAATACATATTTTTAAATTAATATTGGTTTATTAATTAAGAATTTATAGCCACTAAATGTATTTAAACAGAATAAAACTATTTGCACATGGGCATTTATACGTGACTTTTTAACACACGTATTCACTAGCCTATCTAACAGCATTCTTACAAAAGGCTAGGTCCTAAGCTCTTCTTCTAGCCANTAATACATATTTTTAAATTAATATTGGTTTATTAATTAAGAATTTATAGCCACTAAATGTATTTAAACAGAATAAAACTATTTGCACATGGGCATTTATACGTGACTTTTTAACACACGTATTCACTAGCCTATCTAACAGCATTCTTAAAAAAGGCTAGGTCCTAAGCTCTTCTCCTAGCCATCGAAGCATGCCGAAATTCATTTTGGCCATAGATTCTAAGTGTTATGTGTCTATCTCATAAAAATTGCTCTAATTTGTTACGCCACTAGGACTTAAAACATGGTCTAGGTTAATGGACAGTTTAGTTACATCACTAATTTCCTATTTTAGTTTAAAATTCTGTGATTAATCAAATGTTTCAGCCTACATAGAATAAATGTGATCTTCATCTAGCTAAAGAAATACACACTACAGCATATTTGGTTGTCTTCTGTCTTGTGCTAAAACAAACCAACGTGAAGAAAATTGCCTATACAACTTTTTAATGCCTTATCTCAAACCAAGCCCAAATCCATAATAATGTTTCAGCTGGCTGGTGTAATGAAAACCTCTATCTTCTCCAGCAGCTTGCAATCTTTCTTTGCTTTTCATTTTGCCCAAGAACTTTGTACGTTGCTGCCTTTCTATAAAACACGCTCTATACAAAAAAAAAAAAAAAAAAA
>VZSC01012361.1:105096-132052 GCA_013398225.1 Steatornis caripensis | reverse complement strand
AAAACACGCTCTAAAAAAAAAAAAAAAAAAAAAAAAAAGACCAAAAAACTTTGAAACTGTTTTTCCCATGTACATCTTTTTTACATAACTATATAAATCAAAATACTGGCATTTTCTCCAGTGAAGGACTCTTAGTTTCAACAAGAAACAGATGAAAAAGCTGGTTGAAAGATAATCATTAACTTGGTAAGTGAACTACAGTGAAGTTCCTGCTTCATTCTGGTAGTTTTGGGAACACATTGGGCCAGACTGAAGTCAATTTATACCAGCTGACAATTAAGTTATGACAATTCACACCAGCTGAGGAACCAACCCATTAGGACAGTAAACATGTGTATGGAAAAACACTGCTATTTGTTACAAAATTTGACATGTCCATGTCCAAAAAGGCTGCAGTTCAATGAAAAAAGTAAATTTCAGTGCAATGTGGCTTTCTCTTCACTAAAATTTGTCCTATTTCTGTGAAAAGAAACTTTCTTTTAAACTTCTGAATCACTAAGATCCATTTGGAATGACTGACACTTACTAGGTTCATAGTAATCCACTACAGTCACTGAAGCATCTTGGATATTTGCCACTTTGAAGTCTCTCACAGCCGGAATATCCACACAAACTTGTGTTTCATTTAGCTAGAAAAACAGAAGAGAAACATCCTGAGAACCCTGGTGATGGTGGTTTCACAGAAGAGGTAAGGACTTCTGGCTCAGTGGTAGTCCCCTTCATTTCTAAAGACTTGTAGTCAGGATGTCCATAAAGATGCTCATCTAATTTGTAGTCATTTGGCCAAATTACAGACTTCTGTCTGCCACCTTATATATGATTTTTAAGAGGCTTAACCTAGAAACCCCTTACAAATGTAACTGAGATGCACCTTCCCAATCAGTCTCATTAAAAAACAGTGGAACTATTAATTCAATGTGAATAGCAGATGTTGTCTTCCCCAAGGAATACAATCACAATGTCTTTTCAAATTTAAACCAAACAACGGCAGAGTCAAGATGAACACCACTACAAACATATTTCTTTGTTATTTTCAACTTACAGAGTCTAAGTATAGGTTGACTTTTCCATTGTCCTTTTCCATCTTCTTAACTGTATTGTCTAATGGAATGAAATCCGGTGACACAGAGAAACCACTGAGTAAGCCAACCTCCATGAGGACCATACCACTACTGGGAGCTGTGCCAGAACCCAAGTACCTTTTCAAAACACAAAGACAAAGAAACTTTCAGTAGAAATACAGTAGTGCGCTCTCCAAAGAAACTGTTTGATCATTAAATCCCAACTATAGAAGCAATAATGCTTAAGAACACTTAAGAAGCAAATGGAATAAAATGCCGACAAGAAACTTTCTAGTGATAAAGAGATAATACTTGATTATTATTCTGCCTGATAATTTCAGCCACATATGCAAAAGCAGGTTTAGCACTGAGAAAACTACAGTACGTAACTTCTACGAGAGACTACACTAACACCACTAGGAGCTTTCCATAGGCATCCATAAGTGCAGGTTTACATCACATATATGCAGGAAATACTGCAATTAAACACGTTTCAAAAGAAGTAATTAAGAAATCGCTGTAGGAATTCTTGAATTGAAATATACATATTTCTTCTTATGGATGCATCGTTTTGCTTTTATTCATTTTTTGAAGGTGAGATAAAAGTATACACCAAAAAGTCTCCCGAACCTTTTCATATTTCCTTCAAAGAGACTGAGGGTTCCATTAACAGTGTCATCATCAAACTATTCCTCAAAACTCCAGTTTTAAAATGCATTGCCATGTTATTCATCCAGGTTTGGAAAAAGAACATTTAATAAGTTGAGTTCCTTCTTTTTTCCTAAATAATACTTACTGTTACATCTTCTTCCAATATGAGAATCAGATGCTGAACTAAAAAGCTTTGCTCTGTTGAGCAAGTCTTACATACTATGGTGCACAACAGAACTATCAAAATATATTTATGTCATTCCGTGCTACAAGTGATACTTAAATGACATGCAAAAGATTGTATTGCTTTAGATAAAGTAGGTGGTATAAGAGGTTTCTCCTCCTGGGCATGGAGGGCAAATGATTATTGATCTAACAGAAGTGTCTCCAACCCTCATTTTGAAGGCCTGACAGTAGTTGAAAGTAATGGGATAAAACTATCTCTTTGTAGAGCTGGATGGTTTATAAAAAGGGAAGACTTGCTTACAAAGCAATGCTGTTAAGCCTGGCAGCATGGCTGATTGAACGCAGATATGACTTTGAAAGAAATACAGCACAACTGCTGACTTCAGTTGGCTCATGAGATTAGAAACAAATGAAATCATCTGTTGGATGATGTGCTGTGCCAAAGTAGCTGCTATTGAAAACAAATAACTGAATTGGAACTGGTTGTAATTATTTCTGCATAATTACCACTAAGAGGGGAGGAAAATACTCAAGCTGTCTAGCCAACCTGGGATGCTAGCAAAATACCAACAGGTAACCAAACAGCTTGGTCAAGAAGTGAGTAAGATATAGCCCTAGAAGTTATGAGGATCTGGCTCTCAAAGAAGAGACACAGCCTTGGGGGTGCATCCTGGTATCATCTTTTCAACTCCATGGTCTCCTAAAAAAAAAAAATCACCATGCTAGAAGAATGACCAAAGAAAGAAAGAAAGAAAGAAAGAAAGAAAGAAAGAAGACTTGAAACTTGTACCTGAAGAGAACTGAGAACGTTTTGATTTGAATCTTATGTTTCAGCTCTTCGGCAATATGAGATCTGTGTGAGATCCTCTCATAGATATGCAAAGAGAAGAAAAGACCACCAAGCTAGTGTAGGCAGAAAGCATAAACAAGAGAGTGAGTAGAACCATTAGCGTTAGTTTCCCATGCCTGGAAATGGTACGTGAGCAACAAGACCGACCACAGAAGAAACCGGCAGCCCTGGGTATTTGCCTCCTGGACAGTGAGTTAGCTCCTCTGACCAAGAATGNAAAAGAAAGAAAGAAAGAAAGAAGACTTGAAACTTGTACCTGAAGAGAACTGAGAACATTTTGATTTGAATCTTATGTTTCAGCTCTTCGGCAATATGAGATCTGTGTGATGGATATGGTTGGACTCTCATGGATATGCAAAGAGAAGAAAACACCACCAAGCTAGTGTAGGCAGAAAGCATAAACAAGAGAGTGAGTAGAACCATTAGCGTTAGTTTCCCATGCCTGGAAATGGTACGTGAGCAACAAGACCGACCACAGAAGAAACCGGCAGCCCTGGGTATTTGCCTCCTGGACAGTGAGTTAGCTCCTCTGACCAAGAATGAGTTCAATTAGAATGAAACATTATCTGCTCCAGTGTCACAAATAATACCCAGTTGAGATGGCCGCGGCCAATCGCTATCAAGATGGTTGAAAGTAGGTTGAATATTCTGCAGAATAGGCAAAAATTGCAAAGCTGTAGCCTCCATTACCTGATTATGCATACCCACAGCCAGCTAAACTGGTTGAAATTTCAGCAGTCTCTCTGTATTTGCCTCCTTTGGTTTCTCTAACAGAAAGGCACATCATGATGTAAAGATTATAAGTAGACCAACTTTAAACTAATTCAGGAATTTTGTATACATAATGCATATATTATATACAATATATAGGGAAAAAAGAAGAGAATGACTAGTCTATCAAGCCAAGCAATCAGAGATGAAATCACAGCTTAAAGAATAGAAACCCAGGATTACCGAAACTTATACGAGTCCACTTTCCATGGTAAGAGTTGATGGGATCTTCCTGTTCCAAATATTCTCCTGCAGCAGTTTTGTAATGCCTCTAGATTTTCTCCTCTATTTTGAACATTTTGCAATTAAAATATCATCACCCTAGAGCCTTCCCAGAGAGATGTAGCCCTTCCTGCCTATATTTCTAAGCCAAAGGTCTTAGCTAGAAAATCAGAATGCTCAGCCAAGACTTACCCCAGACCCAATATGTCAGGAGTTTGTGCTAGACTTTAGAAAGGTGTTGACACTTCATAGAAAACTTTAAAAGAGAAAAAGCCCATTCTATTTCAAGAGCTCTCATGTATTCTAGTGTCCCTGCCCATCACCTGTATCACTGAATTGGTTACCAGAAACACATAAAAACAGGGCTCTGGCTTTGTGCCTGCTGGCTATTTCCCAAATTAAATCAGTCCTCTGTACTGAAATCACATTCGCTATGATTATTTGTCTGATGGTGTCACCTAGAGGTTCCATCTCCAGTCACAGCTCCCTTGTGGTAAGCAGAGCATAAAAATAGTTCTAGGCATACAATGTTTAAAGTTTAAATAAATAACAAAAAGAGGATGTGGAGGAAAGGAGTGCAAGAGTAATCATGGTGCATCAGGTGGTACTTTTCAAATCTTGCATTTACAAGGAATCCATTATAATGTCACAAGAAGAAAAGTGTTTCTAGGGGAAGTATTCACAAACAGATGAAATCCTAAAATACAAAAAATGTAGTCATCCCAACACCCTTGTAGATAATAGAGGATAAAAACCACAGAGATAGATACAATGTCCTATAGGGTTTTCTGTGAAATATGCAGTGCTCTTTAACTACAATAAGAAGTGCATACTGCCAGAGAACAAACATTTTCATATATTTCTTTTAAAGACATGTATAAACATTCTCACAACAAGTAAAAACAAGGCAGCAAAGCAGTCAAAGAAATAACTTGGTTTAATGACTGGCTGACCTAGGCATATGCAATATGACTGTTCAATGTCACCTGTTCTCATATGATCCAAATTCTACCCAGGTAACATCTGGTGGCTGTTCTGTGGTCTCTAAGATGATGCTTGAGTCTCAGCTCAGTTCTTAGTAGGTGTTTACTGAACAAGAAACATCATCCTACATGCACAGCCTAACCCCTGCCCTTATTCAGCAGAAAGAATAGAATTAGACTGCTCAGAAAATTCATCACCTCTTTCAACTCTAGAACGATGCTTACATTATATTACATTACCAAATTCATAACTATAAGACATATTGGTAAATGAAAGACCACAAAGATACTTGCACAATAAGATAAAACCCCGGTTGAATTTATCATTACGTAAACATGGATTTTGACTCTTGCCAGAATTGTTCAGATCAAAGTTTATTAATAGAGATGACCAAAGAATGATTCCTTCTATTTCATGGTGTTTTCAGCACTTCAGAACTTCTTTCTTGGTTAACAAAAAAGAAGGAAGTATCTACTTCTAGATCAAAAGCAACGCATTGTGTTCATGAAAGGTAAGAGTAACAGACAGTTGTCGCGGTCTGCTACTAGAAGTTACAACGTAGAAGACATTGGTGCAGTTTTCAAGTCCATCCACAGTTCTCCATATAGCTAAGCACTTGAAAAAGCTCAAAGGCTTCTTTGGTGCTTGTATTTCACACAAACTCTTCCATATACCTCTAACATTTAGGGTACCACTATCGTCATGCACACCAGTAAAAAACATGACCTAGCCAGTAACAATTTTGCACAAAAGATCTATCAGTCTACTTACTGACTTGAGTCGCCTCTTAGTTTAACTACTGCCGTTTCTACAAAGTAATTATTGTAGTCTCTTTAGTTATACATTTATAACCCGTACACTAGTAAATCCATACAAACAAACAGATAATTTACTTTATTTTAAATAATTTAAAAGCTGTATAGACAAACAGGTGCATGAGATGCTCCAACTGAATTACCTACCTTGTGCACACATTCAAGGTCAAATGGGTTTTATCATCTTTGTCATCCTTTACATCAACATTCAAGTCAAAGGCTTCCTGTTTTCGGACAGATCTGAGCCTCTGATCAGTATGTTTTGTGTTGTAAATAACATTGAGCTGTGGATTGCAAGAAAGATATTAGATGACATATGTAAAACAAATCTGTGTGGTTAAAACACTACATTTGTAACAGATTAATGCCAGAGGAGTGCTCACGTGAGACAGGATACATGGCGTTGTATCTGACAGTTGCGCAGATCAGATTCATAGGAACCCTCTGAAAGAAATATCCTTTCTGAACACCTTGTAATGCAGCAGAATCAGTGCAACTAGCAGGACACAACTGAGGCAAATACAAGGGTGCTCTAGGAGAACCAGTAATTTTCTCCCTAGTTGCTGTCTGCTGATTTATGTGTGCAGCTACTTCCTGACAGCATGAGATGGGACGAATACAGGCAGACTTCAGAGATCAAGACCCACTGGGTTAAAAGAGACAGGCTGTACGTGAAAGCAGAGCAAGGGCAAATACATAGCGTATGTAAAGAATTTGTCTATAGTCTTCATGTTACAGTATTCATACACCCAAAACAGATGAGGAATCGCATGTTACTCCAAGCTCAGAACAACACAGTTTTCTTGCAGTTGAGTAAGTAGTTTCACCACCTGGTTCATCTGTGCAAAGACAAAGCTACAGTCTTCAGTCTGCCTCAAGGACAGAGCTCTCACCCTTTCCGGTCAACAACTGCCAAGCTCTCTAAGTGAGCCAAGTAAGGAAGTAAGACGGGATGTCTAACGGAGGACAGTAACATTAATACAAAATAAGCTCATCTGTTAGGCACCATTTGAAGAGTTTCCAACTCTTCTAGTGTAGATGTGTGGAGGATGCTTGACACAGTGGTAGAAGAGTGGTAAAACCAGAAGCCCTTAAAAGAGGTCTGAATAATTAGGAGAGAGCCTGATTATCTCAATATCCTATAAAATTACCAATGCCAATAGCCAAAGCAGAAATGCTGGCGCTGGAATTGAGCAACCAATGAGTACTATCATGTTATCAGCCATGACAGAAAATTATGCAGTAAAAAACCAGGCTGTACTGCCTACAGAACTGAACTTGGTGAGGTAAAGAAACATTTGAATCATTACCAGCAAGGTTTCTTTAAAACACTCTCGGTACCAGATTGAAGGATAACAAATGTGAAAGCAATTTTTAAAAGAGTACTGGAGGTCAAGAGAACTGTGGGTATCAAGTAAACTCAGTATCTGTACCAGAAAACACGGTCAAAGCTACAACAGAGAGTCAAGTTAGTGGACAAATGAGTAAATATGACATGTTAGATAACAAGCTGTTGCTATAAACCTACGAGCAACATGAATCAAATGAAAAAAGGTAGACATAGGGGCTCTGTCTAGTATAAGCCACCTGCATGTTACATTGGCACGTAGCTGGTTAGGAAGATTACTACCCAAAGGTACCAGAACAAAATAAGTTGCCAAGGGATAAAGGGCTGTTAACAGAGAGGAACAGAGGGTAGGAATGAAGGTTCATACATTCATTAGGAGCAGAGTCCTAAAGGAATCTTGTGCCAGGTGACTACGATTAAATATAACCATACGTGATGTAGAAAACAGGGTGAATCCTGATGTGATAAAGTTTGATGATTATACTAATTTATTTGAGGTAGCAAAGACTAGGATTACTGCAGAGAATTGCAGACTGGAAGAATATTTATATACATAATAATGGGGTTTGAACTGATTACTACCAGATCTGTTTACCATTTAAGAAATTGTAAAATAGATGAAAATTCAGCCATAAACAGGTAAGTTGGAAGAAGGACACAGTAAAGGTCTACAGAATAATGACCTGAATTCGAAAGGTGAATAGGAAACAGTTTTTCATGCAATGCAAGATTAAATTGTGGGATTCCTTCCCACAAGATGTTGCAGATACTAAACTACAAGTGTTCAAGGGCAAAATAGACAACTTCATGCAAAAATTTTCTAAGGCCACAGAAAACTTATGTCCAGCTGAAGGTCTTGAATAATGCATGGTAACATGTATTACCTTCTTATACTCTCTCCTGAGCAACCATCTCTGGCTGTTGTGGAAAACAGAACACTGGGCTAGACTGAGCTTTGCTCTGACCCAATACAATCCCTCTTATGCCTCCTCTCCAAATACAAGAACTAGGGGAGAAGACTCAAGAGGAGAAAGAGGTAGTGCTTCTTCATGCAATACACCGTTAGCTGTAGAACTACTTGCCGCGAGAAGCTGTGGTTGTTAAACGCTTAGAAATATTTAGGAAGTGACGTATTTATAGAAGAAAAAAAAAAAATCTATAAAGGAACTATCTACCAAGCCAGAGAGAGCACACAGAGATGACCTGTGGATTGGGAAGGCCCTGTGCTGCAAATTGGCGAAGGGCAAGAGAGTATACCACTCCATGCTTGCCCTGTTCTAGTAGCCTTCACTGGTCATCCTCTCTCTGCTGGCCACTACTGGATATAGGATAATGAACGGTATCAGTTGTCTCAGCACATCTGCTCTAGCATACATGAAATTTAACTTTGGAAAACATTCTAAGGTGCTTCAGACTGATTAACACCCGATGCAATGTTGATGGTAACTGCAGCACCCCTCTGCTGTGGCACAAATGGGACACCATCTCTGACACAGGCCAAGACAACAGGTTGCAGACTCAACACTTCAGTGTGTTGAATCAGAAAGTTCAATTTTCAAAAACCTGGAATGACAACATCAAATACAAGAAACTAAGAAAATATTTACTATCTAGGAATAGTCAACATTATTTGGCATTATTTTCACCAACACCAGAAGAGTAAATTTGCATACAGTTTTCCCAGACAAACTAATAATAATTTTCTGTTCCCTTAGACATCAAGATAAAACACGTGGCAGAGCAGAGGGCGGATCTTACTCTTTGATTTTGGTAGAAAAATAATGAGAAAGTAGCTCAAATAACTCCCCTTGCAAGATCCCAACATGCACTTTGCTTGGCTAAGGAAAAGGGAACGAAGAGTGCTTCTGGAAAATCATAGTCCCTTTACAACTGTTTCTGGCAGCAAATGGAAAACTGTCAGTCCAGATTTAAAGGTATGACAGGGGTTTGTCTGAGTTATAGGTTAGCAAGTTAGTTACAGGCTAGCAAGACTGTGCAAACAGAGTCGCCTTTAATTTCTGATTTTTGCTTTTGCTGCTGTCTCTCACTCCTTGATATGAAAGTTATGGTCTTTCTTTCAATGTACACACACATGATTCCTGATGCCCTGCCCTGCACTGCTGAATTTAGCAAGCTGTATGAGTACAGAGCCAATTCTGCACAGGCACTGAGGACAACCGCGGTGCAGCAGCGAAGATTTATCCTGTACAACCGCTCCGTGGGAGAAGGCAGTACCAAGGGTGAAGCCAGTCTAGAAAGCCTGCCAGTTAAAGGTATGCAGAAAGTTTGGTGAAGACAAACTGGTGGTGCCTCAATGATCTGTCATCACAGAAACAAAGCTGTTTTAACTTTTGCCAGAAAATTCTAATGAATGGGAACTTACTGCCAATGCAGGACGTCTGAAACTACATAATGAACAGGTCAGCCAGCTAGTATTTTTATGGAATAAGTTATCGCTGTCACGGTCTGACTTTCCTTTCCTGATTTCCCAAGACAATGAAGGAAAAAATCTTTCTCACAAAGAATTTAATTAAAGCCTTCTTCTTTATAAACTCTTACTTTGGGGACAAAAGGCTATTATAAAGAAAGTAGCATTAAATCAACAAAACAAGTAACTCTATTTCTTCTCAACCCTTTTGAGAAGCAGATGCCAAAGCCAAAGGCAGAAGCGGTCCAGTCTTGTCATACTGCAACCTAGTTCTGGTGAGAAGCCCATGAAGAGAAAACTAAAAGCTAATCTTCTGTAACGAGAGAGATGCTTGTAACGGTATCTGACCCAATCAACTGCACTATGTTTCAAAAAAACATGCCTCATTTATGATGCCCTAATCAATGTCTCTTTCCCTACCCTTTTTTTTCTTTAACTAGCAGCACAAGTGTGCTTGATTGAGGGCATGAATTCGACGAAACAATCTCCAATATTTTTCTGTCTCTTTTAGACTACTTAATATCCACTCAAACTGTAATGGAGAAATATGTGTGCATTTCACAGTGCACCTTTTTCAGCACCATCACACTGAATAACATTCAGTCCCTTGCCAAAGTCTAGTAAAA
Organism: Steatornis caripensis; assembly: GCA_013398225.1. Taxonomy (NCBI): domain Eukaryota; kingdom Metazoa; phylum Chordata; class Aves; order Caprimulgiformes; family Steatornithidae; genus Steatornis; species Steatornis caripensis. Next base: position 122,110 of record VZSC01012361.1, on the reverse strand, counting down.
ATACGCTGAGTGGAAAAAACAGCCAGTGCGTTTCAGCAACGGGTAACAGCTGATTTTTCATCACTCCCTCTCTATACATGACCAGGANGAATAACATTCAGTCCCTTGCCAAAGTCTAGTAAAAATACGCTGAGTGGAAAAAACAGCCAGTGCGTTTCAGCAACAGGTAACAGCTGATTTTTCATCACTCCCTCTCTATACATCACCAGGAGATCAAGGAGATCTTGTTCGCTTATCCACTTTGCCCGTGCTCCTTGAGCCTGCCCACCCTCCCCTCGTCGCTAGTCCTGGATGTCACTGGCATTCTTCTTCCTTCCAGAAACCATGGGCCGCACCAAATTTTTGAGGCATTTGCCAAGCCCAGTTCACAGTGGTTCCAGACAGCAGAGAGGTGTTTCTTCCAAGACTTTCAGCAGGCCACCTACAGAAGATCACTTCTACAACTTCTCCCTCTAGAGAGCGCCTTTCATATACCTTAACCCTACAATCATCCTCTCTTTCCTCTTGCAGAGTCAGTGTCTTAGGTCATCCATAGTATGTGCCCACATAGTGAAGGCATGAGCTAGGAGACTTTGTTGACAGCAGGATCACAAAGCTACAAGTAAATGTCTGGTTTTGCAATTATACTATCCAAAATAAATACATTTTACGAGATCCTGCAGGGTCAAGAGTGAATGCACTGCCAACTCGCACACACAGACAGAAAGATTTCACAAAAAAATAAGTGGGTTTTTTTATAAGAAGCCATTCTGTTGGAAAAGCAGCCTTCTCCATTAATGGACCAAATCTTGTGCTTTGTGATACTTAAATGAATTACTGTTTTGACATGCTACATTTGGCCAGAAAGTCAAATCCCAGAACGCTGAATCTCACCACTGTACTTTGGCGGGCCTAAGACAATGAAACCCAGCTGAAGAAATGTGATCACAATGTCATATGCTATCTCACTTATTAAATGCGACCCAGATCTAGCTTGTGTCTGGGAAAAAGAGAAATCTCATTCAAATGGCATCAGCACTCTTTCTTTTAGAATACCAGACCTGCCAAAGGAAGCAGAAGGAAAGAATTGATCCCAGCAAAGAAAAGGTTTTGCAGAAGCTACTCCAGTGTGTGAAGCACAATGTTTTGAATCAAGTCACAGCATCTCTGACTCAAAGCTGCAGGAAAAAAGGCAACAGCACAGTGACCTAAATGAAGAAGATAACCTGGCATTGGTTCCTGAACACCAGTTATTTGGGAGCACATCTGCATGTTCATACAACAAACCAGGAACTTAAAACCATGGTGCTATCCACCCCCAAGGAGCCCTCTAACCAAGGAGTCAACTACTGGCTATTCTGGGTGGAGGACTTCTGCTCAGTCTTCACCAGACATGCTGGTTTGGATGCAAAATTTTCCTGCTGGCAGAAACGTGAACTGGAACCAATGTGCTTCCACAAAAGGCATTCGTTTCAACAACGAGCATCTTCCAGCAAGAAACAATTTGCTGAAAAGTTTTTGATCAGCTCGCCCAACATATTAGTTGACTTAATATCAGAGAGTATTTCTCAACAACGATTAAGGTTAAGTAGTCTTAACTGTTCTGGAGCCCCACTTTGTTACATTCCACATACACACACACACACTGAAACCACAGACGAGTGAACGCAGTCCTGCTGAGACGTTCCTTCCTATCTTGGCCTGCAGGTCTGAATCTAAATTATCCTCTGAAACTTTTGAACTTTGCTGTAAACTTCATTTGCACTTCTGGGAATTAATAAACACGGGTCATGATTTACGGCACTGTGGGGTTTGCAGACTGAATGAATGAGGTGTATCTCTAGCTGCTGTTCACTGCTGATAGGCAGCTGTGAAGGTTTCTTTGTAAAGGTTTCTTATCTAAAAGCGCATTTACCAACCATCACCATGCTTTTTTTGTTTCCCAGATGCATAAGAACACTGAAGTGAAGGTCAGGTAGGAAGGAACTTGAGATGGAATCTGACCTGGCATAAAACTTCGAGATCGTTAAAGGCAGCCTAAGTTCAGTTTTCCCAAGTACGACTAGAAAGAGTCTAGTAGGAACTCTGTCAGGTTTTGCGATACATTCAGCAATTATGAGTTTATCTATATACTTCCAACAAAATCATTTTCTTGCGCTCAGAGACTAATATTTCTGTAATATCCATAGCTTTTCAAAGGTCTTCTCTTTCACCTTGGTGGTTCAAAGCCACTATCATGGACAGGACAGCAGGGAAGACAGACCCATTAGTGGCCATACCAAATTAGATCCAATACTGTCTTCTTCTCATATGATATTTCTCATAGGGTTAGGAAAAATCTTGGAGGCTTAATTTCTTCAGAACATAACCTCTGTTATTGGAGAAGACAAGCATAAAAAGGCTATTTACCGTTTGCTGGTTCTAAATACAGTATGTGCTGATCCCAGCTTAATTTGTTTAAATATAATAAAGATGTTTTATTTTACACTATCAAAACAGCGCTGCCCAGGAAGGGCTGACAGAGGATGACTATACCTCCCTCCACTCCGCCATGCCCCCACTTCTGGCTGATGCTAAGCATCTGTTTCTGTTGGCAGTCTGCAGGATCCTTTGACTCTGTCTTTCGTGCTATTTCAGAACAGTGTAACAATTGCTGGAGAACCTGGCCGTAATACTCTTTTCTTTTTAGCTTTTGCACTATTGTTGTATTCTACTTCAATAAAAGGAAAGTAACTCGCAGGTTAATCTTGTTCTGTACTGACCCGTGCCTTACTACAGTTTAGCACAGGCTCCCGATGAGGCATTTCTGCCTGGTTCACATGCTTATTTTACTCTGACCTTTGTGCTTGTCCATGTACCACTGCAGTCCTTTGTTTTGCAAATGGACACTGCATTTCTCTAGAAGACAGCGCTGCTTTGATATGGCTCTGGCCCATGGAAGTGCCCCAAAACTGTCAATCATCCAGCAGTACTTAAAAGGCCAGGCCATCAGACGTAGACAATCACATGAATATGTTCATTTACACAATATTTGCTTCACAGCATTCTTCAATTAGTAACGTGCTTTGGTACAGATTTAAGACATTTCAGAAGATTGTTCTTATTAACATGTTTTATAAAGCTTCCAAAATATACTTTCCTTACAGTGAGCACATCTTTAGCGAGAATAACTGCATTGTGTACCTGAAAGACAGCAAATCCTGTTCCCTCTGCTGCCACTGTAATTGTCATTTGTTGTGCTGGGGCAATCTGAAAGAAAGAGGAGTAAAATAGTATTTTCGAAGCACTTTCAGTCAGCAGACTTCACAAAAGTATTCCTTGCTTTCTGCGGTACCTCCTTGGTCTGAAGCAGAAAACGGTTTTGAGTATTAACTGAAAATGTTTCTGGCGTTTCCAAAGAAGGTGCTGCCACTGTTACATCCATTTGTGTTTTGCTTGCAGTAGTGAGAGCTGCGAACAGACTCAAGGCTTGCAGAGCCACCACCGTGTCCTGTTGAGAGAAACAAATCCTTCTGTATTAAACTGAAGGCTGTGCAGTCAAATACCTGTGTACAGGCCATGCCTTGGCGGGGCTCACGGTCCCTTCGTTGTCCCATTTGTTCGTTATGCTGGAGTCTTCACGCAGTCACCTCCAGATCTCCACTGGGATTCCCCTGGCATGAAGGATCCCAGCACAGAAGAGGGATGGCAACACAGGACAACAAGTTAGCTACTGTGACATGCAACAGAGAATCAGGTGGGAGCCAGCTAAGGAAGCTTTCCTCTTGTGCAAGCTATGTGGAAGGCCTGACATGCCAGTAGACACAATAGTCAGAATCACACACCACACAGCGAAGAGATAAAGCCAATGAGGAAAGTAAAGATACTGCTCCTTTCTAGATTTATTTAGTGACTATACATTAAATATCCAGTCTGCACAGGAGGTATTCAGGGTGCACTGATCACCAAAGCAAAAGCTATAGGTCTGAAAAACTATTAATATTTATTTTAAAAAGGCCTGAAATAAGTTTTTATCAGACCCTCGGCAACAATTTTGAAGGGGTTCAGCCCAGTTTTTGTACTCTATATTTGATGAAAAGGTTTTGTGCAATTGTTTAACCACTGCAGAATATGCTTATAAACACATTATTGTATATATGTCTAAAATTCTCTTTTGTTTTGCTCTTTGTGTATGATTGCAGGCTTAGATCTCCAGGTTTTGAACACGAGGGAGTTTTCGAACATTTGGTGCAGCACAGTTCAGTTAATGAGAATTTTAACATCCATTATTTTCTGGAAAGAATACAATAATCAATTATATGTCTCTAATGCTTCTCAGGGATTTCTTCTGTTCATGTAGTTCATTTTGCACCTATTTTTAACGGGTGACAGTGAAGGAATTGGCCTTGCAGAGGCGTTTTATTCATTCTTAGGTCACTTCTAGCAACAAAATTCCAATATAACAGAAGTTCATTAACTATGACATCGTGACTGCGCCATTCCTTAAGGTACCAGCATGTGCTGGCTATTCACTCGAAATTATTAGAAACCACTCCCCTTCCTGTGCTACATCCTTGTCTGACACGACCTGCTTCACTGATTAAAATCCAGAAAGATCAGCTGATTAGCAATAGCGCCAAAGTGGCTGGTACACTGAACCACTACAGCTGGGTTCCCAACTCCACTGCTTAATGTGGCATGACAGAGCAGATGCAACTACTGGGCTACTGGAAGATTTTGTAGTCTGGAGTAAGCGGCAGACTTTTCCAGTAGGAAATTTTCATATTTACCCTGAAAGAGTATCTTCCATTACTCCTTTGCAGAAGACAGTGACAAGGCATCTGAATGACTCTGCTTAGACTTGCCCAGACTACTCATATGTCAGTTTCTGATCATCTACAGCCTGGAAGCTCAAACTTACAAAACTTCTTTCACATTGAAGTGAATGAAACTACAGCAACCTATCATATATCTGATCTATCTTACAGACCTAAGGAGCTATAAGATCGTGTTGGAGAATACAATTTTAATCATCCGAAAGCAGAAATATGCCTGCCCTTACCTAAGTTGTGGAATGACACAGAATCACAGAACAGTAGGGGCTGGAAGGGCCCTCTGGAGATCATCTAGTCCAACCCCCCTGCTACTGCAGGTTAGCCTAGAGCAGGGTGCACAGGAATGCATCCAGGCGGGTTTTGAGTATCTCCAGAGAAGGAGACTCCACAACCTCTCTGGGCAGCCTGTTCCAGGTCTCTGTCACCCCTGGAAACCAAGGAATACCTTGAAGTGTCCTTTCAAAGTCCTTACAATTACACATCTCACATTTACATTTCTCACCCTAAATTCAGAGACAGTTCGAGATGTCTAGAAATTCTGTCTGCCATTGCTGAAGGTGACTTCAGAGCTCTTCCTAGGCTCAAATGACTCTCAGAAACACAGGTGAAAAACGAGAGGGCAAAGAATCACCTACAGAGAATATAAACATTCCTCTTGGTATGCTCTAAAGGAGAAAGCATATCCAAAGCTTTTGACCAGGAAACATTCACAGCTGAAGCATGAGGTGCATGGCTCAGTATGACAATGCTGCGTCCAATACACAACCTGAAAAGTTAGGGAATATGGTCTCAGGTCAGACTCATTGTTTTGCTCAGCAAAACAGGCTTTGCAGAATTTGCTACTCTTCCCTACCATTTATATCTGCATTCATATATATGCTATGTTTTGTACAAACTGTATTCCTGTATATATGAAATATGTACGTTCTATGCCCCAAATTAAAAGCAAAATATACTGACTGCTAATTCATAGTAAGCTATATCACATGCACAAATTGCAGTGAGTTATCATACCCTAACTTACAAAACATCACACATGCAACTGATTACTTTCCTCGTTATTGCTTAACAATATATTAAGTTTCTAATGTAATAAACTCATGGAAGGAAACACTCCAAACATTTTTTAAAGCAATATTAGAACTTAACAAAAAGTATGGGGTCATTTCCACAAATTAAAAAAGGCATCTAGAGAGACACTGGAGTCATTTTGAAATCAAAATAGTTTAGACTATGGAAGAACAAGAGGATTAAATTCATTTCTTAACTTCACCCTCAGGGGTAAATGGTACGCTGCTGCATTTTCAAATTTTCAAGTAAAAAAGGTTTCTGGAGAACAGAGGAAAGCTTTTTCAACTTATTTAGTGCTTCAATCAGCCTCTTCAAATAAGCAAGAATCAACACATTAGGAAAATACTAGGACCTCAAGGGAACCAGGCTGGTTCTTAAATTGCATTTTATTTGGTAAAACTAATTTCTCTTAGATTAATACCAACAAACATTTCAAAATAACGAAGGATAGCCTGTACAGCTTGGTACCAAGCGGTATGATGAAATGTGACATTTTACTGTGACCAGCATTTGTAGTTAATTTAAAAGCTCGTTTAAACTAATGCAATCCAAAGTACTATATAAATTTTCTGGATGCCAGCACAGCTTACAAGATGTGGTTTCAATAACATGGAAACCTCCTGGAGATAACGAAGATCTTCCAAATTTCATGGCCCATCAAAAATCTATGCAATAATGAGGACAAAGTACATTATTAAGTTAAGAACAACTGCCAACAGAGGCACTAGGTTAGGTTGTTTCTCTAAAACCAACTCCCCTTTCTTATCTTAGTTAATAGCCTTTCAGGAGTTTGAGGACCCACATATGGAAAGAATAGAAAGGTTTCTCTCCTTGGAAAGAAAGTAAGCACAGATATTTATCATACTTGCTTGGAAAATATGATAAATTATTTTGCCATGGGCATCACTGCTGATTCTTCAGATCTTTTGTTATTAATATTTTATATAATCAAGGTGACCCTCTAATTCTGTTTTTTATTATACTTGCCAAAATACTAGAACTTGTAGTCCAGGTTTAAGATGTTAATATCCAAAGAATGCAAGCTTGCACGTAACCAAGGCTGTTACAGCAAAACCAAATTCATGAATCGTTATGCATAAAAAACAATGGTCCAGTTTGGGGCTTTTTTTAAATATACAGTGCTCATTCAGAAAGCATAACAAGGCCCCTTGAGACAAGATATTACCTGAGTAGATGAAAATCCCCCACGGTGATTTCTTTGCTGACTTAACCATTTCATAATAGGGATCCCCTCTGCTAATCTGTCTTGATGAAAGTGTGAGAGCAGAGCATATGCAGCAAGTTCAATATCGATGGACCGTGGCTGCCATGAATCAGCTATTTCAGAAGCAGGTGTTATCCAGAAACGAAATTCTCCTGCAAAAGGAATCAATAATAATCTCAGATCCACAGACTGCCGTCTTTGGACTTCTGGGAAAGACTTAAGGGAAACCTCTTAATTAATGCTTGCGTATGGGATCTAGAAAGGTGCTTTAAAATTGTGTTAATGTTTAGGCATGTGTGCCATGAAGGACTGACTTAAGCACTTCCTCAGCAGTGGTTGCATCTAGGTAGAAAAAAAGTTGGAGTCCAAATAGTCACTCCCACTGATTTCAGTGAACTTTACACTGATCCTTTTGTTGTCAGTGTGAAGCGCTCATGTAAAGGAGCCCTTGTGAAAAGGCCACCTCATTGCTAGGGTGTTTCTTTCTCTTCAGGACTAGAGAGGCACCTCAGGCAGCATGGGTGCTCACTAGGATCATTCTTGAGTGAAGCCTTCCAAAAAAGTGACTTCCTTCCCAAAAACAACTCTCCAAAAGGCCTAACTCAGTACACACAGAGGAACACCCAAGAGGCTCCATTTCTAGGCTACAACATTAATTCCTTCAGATTTTTCAAGAGGACAGTTACTATTTTGAGCCAAAAACTTCAATTTCTTATACTCCACGTGGTCTGTTCTTCCCCCAAAACAGGGAACAAAATTCAGTCATGCTGAACGCTGAAGAGGTTAAACATAACGAGATGATGGGTCCCTACAGAAAATGCAACAGACCTCTGTATCGCCTTACAGAAAGTCTAATCCTTCAAATCTTCATTCCGATACTGATTGTAGCTAATTGCCGCCACACCTCTTCCTGATCTATCCAAACCACTTTGCAACAGCTAACCTCATCCATCTCTCTTTAACAACGCTGATCTCACAAGTGCACATAATAACAAGGGAAAACTGACAAGTACAGCTCTTCAACAGCACCACAGTACTCCCATCAGGAACACAGTAAATGAGACTGAAAGGCCTAGCTTTGTTGTGAATTGCCATTTATTTATGGACATTTTTCATTAAGGTTGCCTTGGAAGTTCTTAGCTTATTCTCTGTATCATACTCAAAACATTTGAATTCAGAAGAAGGATTCTCTTCATCTCTAATTCTATATGCAGCTGTGGATATATGATAAGTGTTTTCAAAATTGACAAAAACTCATCTGTACAACTGTATAAGATGGTTGTGTAATACCTTGGTGTTCTGCTCTTTGGTTCAGTATATTCAGTGCTTCCTTTGCTTTTGTACTTTTTGCCCAGGACAATGCATATGTCACAACTGCCAAAGTGTAATTATCTGAAATGCCTTCTTCTAGTTTATCTTCTAGAAAGTTTGTAGCACTCTTGATGACATAAGTGTGCTGAAATCGAAGAATGTGCAGTGAATAAAATATGTATTGAAATATTATCATTTAAAAGAAAAATTGGTACAGAAACATTACTAACCCCTAAACAACAACCAAGAAATATTGAAAATCTCTTTCAGAGTCACAGGCACGAAACTCAAAGGCAAGCCTTTTGATCTGGCACTGTGTTTTATGAACATGAGTAATCTTAATGAAATCAATTGGAATGACTTAAGATCTCTAAGGATAGTTCCCCCCATAAATTTCTTTGCAAGTTCCTGGACTAAAGTCATTACAATATTCTTGCTAAAACCAAGTGCCTTTAGATTTTGCAAAGACATACAAAACTGAAGGGTCTAACAGCACAGCTTTGTATTTGGGTAGATAACCCAAGGTACAGGGAAGTTTAATAAAATCAGGTTAAATTTTGTCTCTGTTCAGATTTCCCTCTACTTCCTTAATCTACCGTTTGCCAAGTAGCATGACAATTTATGAAGTGTTCCAGTAACTATGAATTCTATTTACGAATTCCAATACCTGTTTATCTGCAAACCCTAGGAGGGATGACATGATGTAAGCTGTGAGAGTGACTGGGTTATTGGTGCCTCCTTGAAGATCACTGTGTAACACTTTCCCAGGCTCATGAAATTCTCCATTTAATTTCTGATGCCGGACAATCCATTTAGCTGTATCCATGAGCACATCTTGGTCAATATCTATGAATGAACGAGCTTGAAGGAAACATCTTAATACAAAAGCTGATAACCTTGGGGAAGAATTAAATTAAATATGAGAAAATTAGCAATGTATTATAGCTTCTTCTGTTTAAGATGATGTAAGAATACCGTGATGGATAAGGTGTTGAACACACACTCCCAAGAGCTTCACCCAGACAAGCAAGTAGACTAAGCTTAATCCTAAAGATCATCCCTTTTGCAGTTGTTATGTTTCAAAAACAAATACAGAGTATAGACTCCAAGTCTGCCAGCACATATATAACTTTATTTAATTGTTGTTCTCCGGCCTTCTGCTGCTAAGTTAAAGTGGCAAAAATCATAATTTACAAAGTAATGTAGTTATGTGTGATGTTAATTACCACAATTATTCCTGTAACGATGTCATTGGAACGCCCTTTGTTGCTTTTATCGTTAATAATCCCAAATTCTGCTTTGACTCCCTTCTTTGCCAAACATGCATTCGTGTAACCTGTCATTGCACTATATAAGTACCAAAGTTGCCAGTATAGACAAATTATCTTCATTTTCCAATCCATTAATGCTGAGTCTAAGGTGAATCCTGAAGATGCCAATAAAAGATGCTCACTGACCCCCAGAGGAGTGACTCAATTAGTGGCACAGTAACTGGGATGGTTATATTTGAAGTCAGCAACATGTACTGAAATACGTAAGTATATTTAAACTAACTGAACATGGATTAGCTGAACGAAGTGCTGAAACTTGTCTCTGTTATCTATCTAGCTTCCACTACTATGCTCACTGTGCTTCTCGGGGTGAAATTCAGCACCGAAAAGGCTTTTTCAGCTGTATTTACAGTCTCGAAAAAAGGGGGTGTAAGAGAGGTAAGTAGGACACATTTTTACCACCAGTAGCTCTGTTGACCCCCTAGGAAAAGCCTCAGAAAGCCTTCAGCCTCCAGTATGGAGAAAACTGAAAATCTGTTTGAAGCAGTGATGGTGGCATAGCCCTAAATGGTTTCAGTCTTTACTGCAAGAAGAAGTAATTTAATTATTATTCTTCAATCCTTTCAGAAAAGCAACAGAAAAACTTTCAGACCAAGCTATTCCTCTGGCTAAAATAATTCATCATTCCTCTTTTGCAAAATTAAAAAGCCTTGCCCTAATAACAGCTTTGACAGCATGTTATCCACCAGAATGACCTTAGAGTTGGCCTAAACACCTAATGAAAACCAGGCAGAAGGCTAATACAGCTGGAAATTTTTACCAGCCTCAGAAAAAAATTTAGTTGCAGGGAAAATGTCTAAAATACTCAAATTCCACAGTGAATCTGGCAGAATTACTTACCATGTGCTCCCAGAGGGATCTTCATTTCCAAACGCACTAAAAGAGCCATCGTCCCTCTGGAAAAGCAGCTCTCTCTGGTAGCCTGAAGTGGAAAAGCAGAGACAGGTATTGAACACATTCCTTTCACGTGGGTTCCAGCACAGATTTTCTGCTGACATGAAGCGAGGCACTTTCTAAGGCTGAGAAGGGCAGAACTTTAGCTCGTATTTCAAAAAATCTCCCCCAAACATGTAGGCACTCACAAAACTGCACAGAAGACAACGAGAAAACAGACAGCAGTAACACAAAGGATCCACGTACAAAAGCAGAACCAGAAGCTCCTGCTCACCTGCCACCCAAACGTGACAGTGCTGTGCAGAGAGACACGCTCCCACATAACTCAGCGGCTCCAGGAGCACAGCAGCAAGTGCAGAGCAGAGTAGCAGCTATAGCTCGCTGCTTTGTCGCTTTGGGGAGCTGGAGTTGTGTACCTACAGAAACACTCTGTCTTCCCAGCAGAAGGAAGGACAAGCGAAAATAAAGTATTTTTCAACTGGGAGGGCAAGGGTACAGCAAAGCTACAAGCACTGCTGAAGAACAGATGCTTTCAGCAGCTTGCTTTTGCCAAATCAAAAGGACTACCTGTCAGAAAAAGTGTGCTGGAAGAAGCTGTTCTGAAACGAGTGGCAAATTTCAAAAGACCTGAGGATCCTGAAATTTTAGAATCATAGAATGGTTTGGGTTGGAAGGGACCTTAAAGATCACCTAGTTCCAAACCCACTGCCACGGGCAAGGACACCTTCCGCTAGACCAGGTTGCTCAAAGCCCCATCCAACCTGGCCTTGAACACTTCCAGGGAGGGGGCATCCACAACTTCTCTGGGATCCATTTAAAAAGTATCCAAAGATTTTCCAGCATCCAGAACAACTGCAGCCTTCTCCTGACTGCTGAACATCTATAATAAAAGGGTCTCAAGGGCTCACTAGCTGCTCATGACCACCAACAGCATCCTTACTCAACAGCTGACTTCAGTGCAGAACCAGTGTTCGTTAATGTTAGAAAGGAAGAGCTTCCTATGATATACTACTCAGTGTAGTTCCTGATATCTGAAGCCTTCCTTCCCTTGCATTTTGTGTATCCAGAACTATAACCGTATCTCTTTATAGCATTTCAGAAGACACCGTTTCTTCTTCCCCTCTACCCTGTCTTTTCCTTGGCTTTACTATTTTGGCTATTATGATTAAGAAAGTATACTCATTAGTCTAACACCTGACAGATACAGACACAACACTGAACCAGCCAGGCAGAAGGAAAACCCTCAGACAACCATCATTAAGTCCTACAAAAATGAATGAATTTACAAATACACCCCATCAGGTCCATCCAACTACAATCGTTCCCCTGCAAAATGTTCCTTGCTTTCACTGCTAAAGGATTCATGACTCGCTTACACGCTGTCCCAAATACAGATACACAGTGAGTGAACCAAAGCCTTAATTACTGAGGGACAAACGGCCTGGTCCCTCAATCTAAGTTACGGTGTAAGATGAAAGCCTAGTCACGGTCTCTGACAGAAGACCTATAGATATAAAGATATGAATCTGAACTGCTACATTGTATCGGTGCACCTTCCCACATAAATTCTTATCCCAGTAGCATCAGGTTTAGTTTTTGTCTCTTTTAAAGACTTTGACATTACAATTTCCACTTAAACATAGGGGGGTTTTAACGTATTTAGCACAACGAGAGTGGTTAATTAAATGATTAAAACTGGTGACAAATCTGTCATCTCAGTTAATGATCTTGAGGAGTCAAGCACTCGAGTGGGAGGAAGAAAAGAAGGAATAAGCAGCATTTCTCACCAAGAAAAGCAAAAGTCACCGTCAAAGTTTAAGCCTCAAAATAACGTGCTATGAGGAACACGAATATACGTATACATACACAAATAGATTGCTTCTTCTTCAGAAGTATCTGACTGCAAGGCCTGGAAACTGAGGTCTTCTGCTTCTTTGCAGAACAGGCAATACACAGCAGTAAGTATTATAATTCCCACCCCGCTGGTAGCATAAAAGCACCAAACTAAGACCAGCAGCCTGCTTAACAAAGACTGCTGAGCATCCCTTACACAGGGATAAATTTGTCTCAGAATTCATTAAGTTTGGGAGGGAACGGAAAGATGAGCAGAACACGAGGGAGGAGGACAGAGCAATCACCCAGCTATTTTCTAGTCTGCTTGCTTTCTTCTCAACGCCAGCCCCACTGCAGTCACGCAAAAGTCTCCAAACACGAGCGTATCAAACACAAGGAAGTCTGTAGAAACGCTGGAACAGGAGACCTGAGGGCTGTGAACCACCACATTCATTCCAACAGACACTCAATCAGACATGAAAAATGATACTTCAAATGTCAACACATACAAGAGGAAAGGCAAGGAAAAGAAGGATCCTATTATGAAGATGTACACTAGTACTCCCAGAGGACTAGCTGGAACCCAGGAGATGTAGGCTGAGCAAAGCTGAAACAGGAGTGCATCAGGATGGAAAGGACTTCAGAAATACACGGAAGACTAAAGGGTCTCATGTTTCAATCAGCTTGGAAAAATTGCTCAAACTCGTCACTTGCTTTGCGTCTACCACCAAAAAGTTTTCAGACCGATCAGGTCATTTTTCATTTCTAAGGAGTGATTTCAAGATGGGATCTGTCATCCCCACAGCTGAAGGAATTTTTTTTAAAAGGCAACTTTTCTTTTGCTTTGCCTTTGTTCTAGGTAAATAAAAACTGCTACAAGAAAGATCATATAGCAGTCTGTGCTAGCTATATGATCCCTTCTTCTCTCAAGCATTTAGCCTTAAAATTACTTATATTTACTTCAGATTATGACACTTTTCAAATATTTAGTGAATTTTGACATGTGAAGTAAAGTCTGTTTTAAATTAAACTTTATGAGAATCCTTTCAAAAACCGAGTTTATAAAAGTTACATCTCAAACTAAAGACAAATTTCAACTTTAAGATTACATTTTTTAAGAATTCGTGCAACAAGTGGAATCAATTGTTAAAGCAAAAAAATGGTTTTTAGGTTGTGGGTTTTTTCTATCTTAAGCTTAGAATTACTTCAGCATGTTTATTCTTTTAGCTACTACAGTGTTAAAAACATGCACCTAAATTCACAACCCCAGGAACAAGTTAAGTAACACAATGCTTTGTATATAGTGACATTTAATCCTATCACTTTCACTTGCTTTGGAATAGCTTTAATAAATCTGTTACTGGAAAACTTCAGAAAATTATGGTAGCACAACTCAGGCTTCAGAGTGGCAGACTGCTTACAAACTTCAGAGTAGCTGTTTATATAGCACATCTCTTTCCCCCTACCAACTAAACCATGTAGTAGAAAGGGTTCCAAAAAAGTCTTTTAACTGCTTTTCACAGAAAATTGAGATCTTGATGAAAGGAAAATTTATTTTGAGCTGTGTATTTTCCAAGGGAAATGTCAACAACTTAAAAAAAAAATCAAACACCAAAAAAAAAAAAATCAGAGACTTACAGAGACTAAACAAAATTTGACAAATGTCATCAATGGTGCCTGAGTAGGGGTGTAGTTCACACGAGGATGGTCTCATTCCTCCCTCTGAACCAGGCTCTTAGCATGCAGGCTGACACGTGGCAAGCGTGGTACATGGCAGTTCCACACTGTCTGATCCGAAAGGCACATAGAAGCATAGTGCAACTATGTTCTCCACGTTTTCTGAAGACCTGGAGTATTTCCCAATTAAAATATACAACAATTTCCAACTAAAATTTTCCAGCTTTTGATTTCCAGCATAGAATTCACTTCTGACCAAATCTAAAACTCGGTGGGTGAAAGCCAGCCAGCCACCAGAGTAAAGGCTATGCCTTGAGCTCTGCAAGGAGATGGCAGGATGGAGATGGTGTCACTGAAGACAGATACACACGCGGGATGAAAATGGCTCACACTGCTCACTGACTAATTTTCAACCCCTGTGCCTCAAGCAGAGGTCAGAGTGTTTGCTCGCATACAATTTCATCAAAGGAGAGATAACAACCACCAAGGAAAACCATATAAATTACATTCTAAAGCCCAGTTTCCCTCTGAAAATTAACTACATGTTTTTTCTCAGTAAATTCGCCCTGGTAAACAGAACTGTTTGCTCTTTAATTCTGCTAGCCCAGAAGAAAGAAGAAAAGAAAGAGAAAAATGGGCTTTTCTTCCAGTTCTCATGACACCAACAGAGTAGTAGATCAAAAACCAAATGTCAAGCCACAGATATCTTTCACTAGTAAGAGTTCTTAAAAATCTTAAAATCTTTCTTTTAAGCATACAAACCTTTTCTCATAAATGATACCGCTTTTGATTTAATATCCTCTCTCAGCTGCCTGGTTTTAGTCAGGTATTGCAAAACATAAACATTTGGAGCAAAATTGATCATATTCTGTTCACCACAGCCATAAGGCATCTTAATCAATGACGACAAACCATTGATAGAGGGCCCAAGTAAATCACCTGAAAGATAAAAGTTAATGAAAGTAAATTAAAGCCCATTGCAAATAAATACGTATCTGACACAAAAAGGGCGGTATCATCTAAACTGGGAGAAAATATGATACATTGGGAATGTTTGTACTAAACACCACCAACCAGGTAGAAAACCGCATTAAACACGTACTCTTCACCTTCTGATGAGCTTTGTGTCCACTGACCCATCTCCCTACAGATCTTTCCAACTAAGAGCAATTCCAAAGTCACCATTCAAAAAAAAAAAAAAAGGCAAAAAGATATTTCATCCAGGAAAATGTTTCAGTAGCGGTACGTATTTGAAACTTCCCGTACTTCTCTCACCCACAGTTATGAAAGCCTTGGTGTCACAAGGAATAACAATCCGTTGGGTGTTAGGGTTTATTCTGCAGACAAACAGAATTAAAACAGGACACTAGCAAACTTTGCAGGACCTTCCTTATTAAAATCCAGCTCCCTCTCTAACTCTGAAAAAGAGAGTCAATACAGTAATATCATCCATTAAACGAAAGGAATAACACACTCCATCCATAAAGTCTTCCTATGCTTAGTCCAATGCATCATGACCAGTGACTTCGAATTAATGATTGAACCTATTAATATAGTGATTAAATAAAAATTAATGCAGTTCCCTAAAAACTTATAAAGCCACAGCCATTGGGCAACATCTTGTAAGGGTCCTTTAGAAGGGACTCGGAGAAAAGCTCTGGCAAATCCTGCTAGGGTAGTTCATCTTACTACACACCAGTCCCTGCACTATTTGACAGAGTCTACTACTTCTAGTAACTACTGGCAACTGTTCGGCTCTTTAAAAGCCACCTCACCTAAGCCTGCAGTGCAGAAGATGCCAGCAGCTTGATTATGGACATATATATCTTAGATACTGAGTTCAAAAAAGCCCAGCAGGCAACAAACTATTTAAAAAAAAAAAAAAAAAAAAAACAGAAAAGACAATACAGCTGACCAGCAAATAACAAAGACGGAAACAGAATAAAGCAATCCTTACCAATTGCAGTGACCTGCACTCTCTCACTGCCGCTTACAACATCAGATGGAAAAGTGAAATCCAAAGTTTTTGACACTGCTTGTGGTTTACTCCCAGTTAAATCCAAAAGAACTGTCTGAGAATATGCCTGTTCCAATCCTTCAGCCTATCAAAATAAAGACAGGATTACTGTAATCTCCAACAGTGTGTTGCTTTTAGGACTGGGGTTGAGTGTTTATTGCACTGAGGGATCTAAAACTGTCAGATATTTTGTGCTGCTTGCTAACACATCAAGAACGTGTGCTATCGGCCCATCCAAACTGACACAGAAATGTTTTCCTTATAAAGACCTATCTCCACTATTTGAGACCATGTGTTAATTACGAAATTACATCCACAAAGTCAATGAGAGCATCTCTGATTCCAGTGAGCTCCATGCCAAGCACACAGCTCCACGGTTCACTGATGCACAAATCGGCTTCACCTGGCTTTCAGAAGCATTTGAAACATGTTCTGTTGTAGAACAGATCTATGTGTTCATTCCTGGAAGGAGTTCTAAAGAATTTTAAAGGAGAAATTATTTTAAAAGTGTTTCAAAATTGTTTTAAAAGTGTTTTCTACTTAAAGCCACCTGACTCAAAACGAACCTTACAAGTAAATTAGTTTTCCTTTTTGCTGCACTCTTGTTGTCTATTTTAGGGAACAATTTATTTCAGGAACAAGCCAAGCCGCAGACCGTTTACCTTTACTAAAATTCTCTGGATGATAGCATCAGAAGCAGCAGATGATATTGCTGTCACTTTGATGGCAATCTCTCCCAGCTGTTTTGGCTTGATTGGGAATTGCACAGTTTTCCCATCTTCACTTGGTACAGATACAGACTGTTCATTTTCTGTAGCATTTATTTCATTGGATGTTAGAATAATTTCAAAAGCATCATTCC
>VZSC01012361.1:86437-104921 GCA_013398225.1 Steatornis caripensis | reverse complement strand
ATATCCAGGATCACAGTAACCTGTACATACAGTAACATTTGCAATACGAAGTGTTAATTTTGAAAAACTGCTTTCATAAGCTGCCACCATTTTTGTGTATAGAGAAATAGCTTTATGGTCCACCCACTGAAGAAAATATTAAAGTTCTTACAAGAGAAAGATGTGGTCTCCACTGGTGATGGAAACCCTGCAGTGTCTAATAAGATTCAAGTCCAAAGAGAGTGTTGTTTTACCTCAGCTTCTTCTTTCAAATAATTAAAGATGTTCACTTCCAAAATGAACTGCTCTCCTCTGACGACAGAGTATGGAAGGTTCAGGAAAATGAAGAAAGGTTGAAAAGCTTCTAGCTGCAAGATAAAAACTAGCAGTGAACGCCTACAACCAGATACTAGCAAGAAAATGACTATACAACTTGTCTTCTGATCACTTAAATTCAGATGACAGTATGCTTACTTGTACTCTACAGTTAACAAAATGTATTACTGCCGGGCTGAAGCAGAAGCCAAAGAGGCTTCTGGTCGTTAGCACCTTCGTGGGAACTCAGCGGCATCATTCAGATGAGAGCTGCTAACAGCTTTTTAACAGGGCAAGTTCCGACAGAGGCACCTGAAGTGGGACTAATAGTCTATCATTCCGCGAGTTTGGAAGCAGTGATCTGTCCTGAGATCCCATTCAGGCGACTGTGAACTGTTTTGAGTACACAAGTAACGGATGATTAAGAATCTGTCAGTTGCCCTATCTCCACGTCAATACAGAAATGCATGTTGGAATTTAAAATAACGAGCTTTCCCCAATTCTGTAATTCACCAACACCTTAGAATGATGTGTTATTTTATAAGACTAATTTCAGCATAAGTTCTTTAGTCGTATTTCTAAAAATACATCTTTTCTTAATTAAAAGTAAAACTGCGGAAACATACCAGCAAGCAGTTACTTTTATCTGTGAACAGAGGTTTTGGGATGAAGCCTTGGCTCTAAGAAGTCAGTGGTAAACTCTCATCAAGCTGAATGGATCAAAATTTCACTGCTTATGAACATCTGTACAATAAGAATGGCTGAAGCATGATATCCTTTATTATTGAAATGCCAACTAAAAATGGTTTTAATTTGCTTTTCATTAAAAAAATTCTTCCAAGTGTCTTGAGTTTCAGATCCAAAACCCCCTCAGATTTCTTCCTAGCTAGCAAACATTCCAGCGTTTTCTTTTTAAAACTTTGAAGTGTTGTTTGCTAAAGTTTCAGTGTCAAAAACTTCTTCAGATATTAGACATTAGAGAAGCTCTGATCAAGAACTTGTGGTTAGTTCTTAGTCGAGGTTTTCGCTACGTACCTATATTCTTTGGGTTTTTTTGTTTTGCTTTTCTCTAAAACTCTTGCAACACTAAAGTTTTACACTTAAGAATATCCCGGTACATTACAATAAAATACAAAAGAGTAAAATTATCAACACTCTTTGTAGCAGAAGTTAAATAAAAACAAGACGCAAAGTAGTGAATGACATTAAGCATGCAGATGTCAGTTATTTATTTCCCCATTACAGTTTTCACGCATTTCTTTTCTTTTATTTGCCTCTCTGCATGGTACTGATTAACATTTTTCAGCCATATGGAACTCCAAGCACAATCTAAACATCCCAGCGAGGGTGAACAGTGCATGTGGGTGATTATAGTTAAATATTAATCTCAACATCTGTTCTACTTGCAGCCTTCTCAAATTTGAGAGGCCAAGTATATATTTTCACACAGTTTGAATCAGAAAACTATTCCTCTTTCTGTCCCACCTCTACCAAGAGGAGTGAAAGAAATGAGAATCATGATTCCAGTCTCAAAGGAGCCTTAGCCACAAAATCCAGATCGGGCTCCAAATTCTGTGGTGGAGCTATGACCAGAATGCCCAAAGCACATGGTGCTGTGTCTGGAGTAGCAGCCAACTATGAAATCTGGGCCTAGATCTTGGTTTGGATTCCAGAAGTTGCCCCTCCCCAGGAAATGGAGGGCATGGGAACGTCAATGGGTAGAAGGTTGTCTCCAAGCTACGCTTGCACTAGTCCTGGCAGCAAGTTGGAAATCTATGACCCAGTACTGCACAGTTTCAACCTTTCTAGCCTAGGTACTTAAGTAGAGTTGTCTCAGTTAGGAATGTAGTTTCTCTAGGATCCTTACATACTGACGGAAGGAGATAACTACCTTCAGAGGCTTATTCAGTTATTCACTATCGACTCATAGAAAGCCCTCTTGGCAGAGGCAAGAAAACATGGAGATACGCTGTCCTCAGGCAGCCATTCTCGCTTTCTACATACGGAGATTCTGAAGTGGGCACATCCTGAAAGTGCTCGAACAAAACGACTGCTCCAATAGAAATAGGCACCCACGTATCTGTATAATGTCTGAGATAATTATATGAGCAGGAAGGGGAGACAGATACAGTATCACACACGTCTTCAGTGATTATGTTCTCTTTACAGTTTGAATATATACGGCCTCTCAATCACTTTGTTAGCATGAAGAGACGGCTACTGTTAGAACTAACATACAGCTTCCAGTAACAACCTACAGTGTTACCAGCATTTAAAGAACTGTCTGGTGCCATGGTACCTGCACTGGAACAGACGTCACTCCAAGCCCACGGTTTTCAGACATCACAAAAGCACTGGCTACCCAGGATGTGATGGTATCAGGTACAGTTACTTCCATTGTGGTGTCTGTGTCAGATCTGAAGGGGAGAGCAGACTTTCAAAAGCATCCATTTACAAGACATCAGTAAGTGGACACAAATGTGTCCAAAATTAAGTCGAAACTCTTGGCGGGAAAAGCTGCTGATTGTCTGGTTTTTTCCTAATAATTTAGAAATATTTGTGATGGGATCAAAATTACTAAAACAAATCTAAATTATTTTAAATTACACTAATTGAAAGTAATTACATTGAATCACATTACACGTAAGCAACTTTTACAGATCCTTTACAACAATCCCAGATGATAGTTGCTTCCCGAACTTCTCAGCTGTGAAAGAATGCATCATCTGTGCCTCACAACTCAGGTCAGATTTCACCATCGTTTGACAGTTTGAACTGCTCCTTGAATTAGGCACAGACAGGAACGGATTTCCCTTTCCGGGCTAATCACGATGTTCTCATGTACTGCAGAGAAAAAGACTGGGTCTCCCCAGCTGTTATGTCCCCGTCTGTAAAAGGAAGAGAGTTTCTTTTGCCTCCAGGATTTTTATCTAGTTTCTGATGAAACTACAAGGCCTTCAAAGGTCAGGCACTGCCCTATTTTGTGTGGCTGTACAACGGTGGGTCTCCAATCTCACATGTGGCCTCCAGGTGGTAGTAGAATACCACATTTTTATGCAGTGTTCTTCACCAGCACAGAATGCTACTAAAACCCACCAAGTAACAACGGCAAGGGTAAATCAGTTTCCATTTGCTTCTAATCTTATACCCAGTTTTAGTGTCGATCCAAAGCCAAGTCTCTGGAAAATGTGTCCTCACATAGAGATTGCTGAAATCAGGAGGTCCATTTTTTGATACTGGCATATCATCACCGAAACCATCCTCTATGGGTATCATTCCACCATCTGCAAAACAAACAAACAAACAAAAAAACCACTTTCCTCCCTACAAATATCTAGGTTTAAGAAAAATCAAATTAATTCAGTTAAGAAAAATCTAATTAATACAGTGTTTGGAGTATAATCTGTAGCTCTGTTACATACAGTAGCACTACGCTGTGACATTAGGAACTATTTTTTTTCCTTGCCTTTTTTTTTTTTTAAGAATAAAAAAGGTTTGACACAAACTTCAATTTCTATGCGACCTCTCTGGAGTGCTTATGGAATTGGTGTAATATGAGTACACATGACAAACCACTGCCACACATATCAGCTGAAAATGCAAATAAAAACACCATTCACCCTCAGGACTTGAACGGGTCATTCAGGACAGCAGCAAAATGGAAGTTTTAAAAATACTAGTCATATGAATTTTGTATGTGTTGAACCTTGGACATTACAATGGTTTGCAAAGCTGGATGTAGCCTGTATGCAGTACAGTAAAAAGACCCGATAGGGGCCCTAACCCATCGACCTCCTTCCCCACTCAGTAAATTAGATTTGGCTACGTTTATTTTTATTACTTACACAGAAAATGTTCCTTATCCTCCTCAAGAATTGCATCAGTTGACACCCAAAGGCTGCATTTCTGGATAAAATTTATACATTGTATCTCAATACAGGATTTTCAGGACATCAACAGTGTTTATCTATTTTCTTTTTTTTTTCTTTCTTCTTAAGAAAATAAAGTCATCATAACAAAGCAATTACAGAACTAAACAAGTAATACACAAGAACCAGCAAAACTGAGATCATCTGAATCTGAATATTGCCTTAATGACTGAAAACTTTTCAAAGGGAAGGCAACACCAAGCATAAAGCAATTTGTATTTATGAAAGTATAAACATATTTCTTTGCATTCAATTTACATACTGATAGATTTCGCAATTCAAAACCTATATAAGCCATGAAAACAGTACACTGTCTACAGTCCAAACTTTAAAAAATCATTTTTTTCTAGCAAGTGATGTGCAAATCCCTAAGCAGTGAAAAAAACTCAGCTTAGAATTTTAAAAAAAGAAGTACCTGAAAGACACCAAAAGAGCCTCTGACCAGGGGGAAATACTGCACTGTGCTGTACAAATTGAGCTCATGGAAGATCTAAGACAACAAAAACAAAATCACCCAAAGAGTGAACGTAAACTTGCATTTTTCAGAACTTTCACTGTTGTAGATGCTAATTCATAGGGCTGCACCTCAAGCAGCAGTTTGCTTGGCTCTCATGTCAAAGAGAAAAGAATCCGTGATCGGATGAACAGGATTAGGCTGCAATGGTTTCACGGTTAATGCAAGGGTGACCAAGGCTATGTAAGCCTAAAATAGGAGCCTACAGACAACTGATACTCTATGGCACTTAGGCTATGTCATTTGAGCACTTTAGGAACGATATATATTGTCAGCTCTTTCAGATTGTTGATACACTAGAGGTTCTGCAAGTAAAGGGAATTCAAAAAGATGAAGAATTTATTCTGCTCTTAAAAAAATTAAATTATTTCTTATTTTATAGTACTAATCTTAAAGAACACAAAGCACAAATCATTAAGGAGTTTTTCTGACTTTTCTGTCTTTCCTGAAAGGAGAAAATACCAAGTGTTAACTGAGCAGTTTATCAAATGGGAGAACAACAAAGTATTCATCGGAATTAGAAATGCTGGGCCTATTACCTTTAAGCCTTACAGTCCTTTCTGTTCATGCTGATAAACTACTTGTAGAAGTAAAACATATTTGCATAATTAAGGACTAAAAATCCTGCCCGTAAGAACACTACTCATTTCGCATATAAACTAACATTTCCATAAGCATACATCTTTCACACACACAATAATGAAAAGCCTTTTTCCCCATTTACTTACAGAATCTTCTGTTATGTCACTACTTTCTCCTAGAAGCTTTGTACTTTTATCAACAACTGCAAGTCCAATTACCGATCCTGGCTCTGTCGTACTGATTTTAAGGGAGACTTTCTCAGATGGCTTGACCTTATCTTTGCTCCAAGAGATTTTAATCTAGAAAAAAGTAAAAAACAGCACTGGTTTAAATTATACAGCGGTGTGTACAGTCACTAACAACTCCGAGAAGGATTTCCTTAGCTTAATTTGCTACAGTTAAGACTCCAGATTTGCTTTTCCTAGTGCCTTTGGGAAAATACTACAGCATTCATTTTGCTCTCTTGCTCTCCTAGCTGATCAGTTCCTTGGACTGGTGGGAAGTCAGCGTCAGGATCCATTGCCATTTCAACCAGATCTAAGTACGCAAGCAGCAATTTCTTGAGCCACAAGGATACATCAGTTTCTACAGCTGACAGCAGTAAAAGAAATTCATTCACTGTTTATCAATGCACAACACAGCACGTAACATATTTAGGGAAAGATTATTTTAGAAAAAACTCCAGCCCTCAAAGATTACACCTAAGTGTTCCACAGTGAGATCAATATAGAAAAGGGATATATGTAATAGATGCACGGGTATGGAAGAAGGAAACAAATAGGCTAATACAGCATCAGTATTCCTTCCACTGGGGTACTGAAGAGAGGAAGCGTCATCTGCTCTAAGGTATTTCTAATGCACCCCATCCCCACCGCATCAGTTGACAATGCAGAATGTCCGTTTAAAATGAACAATTTTGCTCTTTTCTCTTACCAAAACATCACTACTATAAAGTCTAGACGTAGAACTCAGTCCCGCGTTTAAGTTACCTACATTCAGCTGTCCACATTTCAGTTCAGTGTTTAAGCTCTCATCACACACAGAGTCAAAAGAAATAATGGAGACTAGACAGCAGTATGGCTCACCATGAAGCATAAACCTAAGAGGTGGTGAAGCAAATAGTCCCAGAGGCTCCACTGACTGTACTGGCTGCGGGTGGGATTCAGTGACATAAACACCAGCACTTAGTGCCATTTGAGATGTTCAACGGTATCCAAGACGTGCCCAGTCGTGTTGCCAGACAGGACACATAACTTACCCTTCTGGAGTCCAGGAAGAATATCTTAAAACAACGTTCTTTTTGGGCAACTGATTCTCTGTAAACTGAGTTTAGACACACAACTCGCATAAAGAGATGAGACTCAGTCACCTGAAGGCACCTGGAACCACTTGAGATGTCCCGCAGCACACCATCTAACCCTCAGCTCCCAATCCAGAAAGGGATATATCTCGCGTAGGACTGGTGAAATATTATTTCGTCCCATGATGTCACCTTGAATACCCTGCGGCCTCTTAGAGGACACTAGATGTCTGCGCTTAAGCAACTGAATCCTGACCCTACACGTAAATAATACACGTATTTAGATGTCTGAATCTACAACCTCATCATACCCGTCCTCTGATAAATCTGTGTAGTGGTACCGTCCGTGCACATTCAGTATGAAAATCACAGAGCAACAGCAAATACACTCATGTTGCCAACAAAAATGAGATTAGCACCATATGCTTCGCTGTAAATTGGCATCAGACTGGTTCACACAGAAAAATGGTTGCTGCGTAAGGACACTGTGGCACTGCAGCTCTGTATACTCAATTTTACCAACTCATTTACAGAAATTAAATGCTAGGCAAGGCAACAAACTACAGAGAAAGTAGCTTTCCACTGTATTGAACTAATTTCAGTGGCTAGCCTTCAAACGGGGAAACTGAACCAGCTTGAAATTTTGAAGCCTTTGAGATCAGTTCTTTCCTTTTCATACTATTTTTTTTCACTATCCAGTCTTTACAGCATATATAGTAATGCTGACACTAAATTCTTACAATTTATTGTTTCAGTTTTTCATCCTCTCTGTATATATAATAGGATTGTGTTTTTCATCCATAAACTACATTTAATTAAACTGGTATTTTCAAGATCAGGCCTTACCTCATTTCTACAGAATATACTGTAACCTTATTTGTGAACATTGCGATCAGTGGAAAGACTTCCTGTTTCCAGCAGGCTGAACCAAACTGTTATGCCTTCCTTGTTAGAAACATCATCCTATCTCTACCCTAAACTCCCAATCTTTAACTAAATTATCTGATTTATTTTCTGTTTATTTAGATTCTTCAGACACTGCTACATAAAAACCACAATCAACAAACATGTGCCTGCAGCACCCTCACCATCCCGCCTCTCCACTTCCTTATCCTGTGGTAACAACGTTCATATCCTGAGTTTGGACAAATCATGAAGCAAATGGAGAAATGTTGCACTGAAGAGTAAGACAAATAGCACCCTTGCTGATGTCTGGTTACAAGCATTAAAGTTTCCATAGGGGAGGAAGAGTTTGTACCCATCGTGAGCCCATGGGTGGTCTCACCTGTAGAAAGTCACAGTGAGGCTTTTATTTCCACAAAGGACCAAATCTCATCCTTCTAAGTAAGCTGGAAACAATCGATTCTTTGCTGTAATAGCAATTTTCCCACGCTTCCAAGTTGTTTTGAGTTAAAGGATCCACAGCCACAGGAAACACTGGTCACATTCACTGATGACACAGCCAAAAAAAGTTTTCCCTCTGCTTCGACAAGGAAAATTAGGAGCACTCACAGCTTATGGAAGGAAGGTCCTTCTGCAAAGTTTCCTCAGAACACTGCCGTGAGCTGGGCTTCCTGTGGTCACACTACGCAGGATGTGACC
Source organism: Steatornis caripensis (assembly GCA_013398225.1). Classification (NCBI taxonomy): domain Eukaryota; kingdom Metazoa; phylum Chordata; class Aves; order Caprimulgiformes; family Steatornithidae; genus Steatornis; species Steatornis caripensis. The sequence continues at coordinate 96,700 of VZSC01012361.1, read as the reverse complement.
GCTGCCTGGCTAGAACAAGGTCTTCATAAATGTTTACAGTTCCATACTTTGAGCACTTACGAGTACCTTTCCACTATATTGGCCAGAGCAATCTTTGGCTCAGTAATTGACCGAACTACTGAAAACATGAGGCGATGCTGTGTGTCTGTTTATGTGGAAGACATAGGGCTAGTAGAAAGCTCTTTCAGATAGGAAGAAGCCCTACATTTATAGCCAGACCCTAACTGTACCGGTATTATCAAAAGTCTTTCCAAGGACTTACACAAATCTCAGATTAGGTCCTCAATGGGGAAGATTTTACATTTACAATCTTATGACCTAAAACACTGTTCACCATGCAACAAACAGACAAAAACATGGTCTCAGACTCGAGTTCAATATAGTTACCTTGTCATCCAAAACAGGCTGAATAGGGACAGTGAGAGCATCATTTACAACCACTCCAAGCTCATCAACGTAGAACACAAGTATACATGCCAAAGGAGCCCAGGAATTCTCTGCTGTTAAAGTGAATGTTTTTGCAGCCTTTGTGCCAGAAGCCATAATTTGTTCCTTAGATAACACCTGAAAGGGAAAAATGAAACAGTCAGTCTGTTGGTATCTCAGTATGTCTCAAGCCGTGCAACACCTTCAACAAATAGACATTAAAAGAAGAGACATATAGCTGTGATATTTTAAATTTTTTTTTTTACTACGAGGTTGACCAGTTCTATGAGACTGGGTATGGAACAGTGGGGCAATGTAATATTTAAATATTAAAAACAGATTTTCTTCATGCTTTAATTCCTGAATTACTATGGACAAGTAAAGAACTACAACGATGAGTGCACAGCACAACATGTGCTATGAGAACACAAAAACGCAACAGTAATACGTCTGGATCATGTGGGACATCTATAATAGTACTTCAGTTTGGATCAGGAATACAATTTTAAAAGCAAGTCTTCCAAACACTCCTACTTAACACACTTTAGTTTGTACCATGAAGAGTGTGAACTGAGGCCCACTAACACGTTCCAGCTAAGAACAGGTATTCATTTTACCAGATCAGATTAGATCTGAAGCTACCTCAAAGGATGTGGAGTTCAGGCCCACAGCATCAACTTTTTCACTCTAAATCTGTTCCTATTGGACTATACCACTTACTAATGAAGACAGAGCTATGAAGGGCCACTCCTCGCCTTTGAGTGTGGGGACCTGATTTTTTTTTTTTTTTTAACTCCTGCCCCTTCTCCCATTGCAGGTGCTCTGCACAGTCAGAGACAGTATTGCTCCCACAGTTGTGCCTTGTCTCACACATCTGCAAGCAGAGATAACCCAAGACCCAAATCAGAGATGCGCTGCTCCGTACGGCGCCAGAGGATTTCTGCTAGGTAGAGAAATGGAGCTGTCTTTCAAANTTTTTTTTTAACTCCTGCCCCTTCTCCCATTGCAGGTGCTCTGCACAGTCAGAGACAGTATTGCTCCCACAGTTGTGCCTTGTCTCACACATCTGCAAGCAGAGATAACCCAAGACCCAAATCAGAGATGCGCTGCTCCGTATGGCGCCAGAGGATTTCTGCTAGGTAGAGAAATGGAGCTGTCTTTCAAAAAGGACCATCCTAGTGAAACGGAAGTGTTTGGGCCACTCCTTGACAACACGCAATAAAAATGTTGACTCTCCCTAACATTCAATGACATCGCACTCACTGAAGTATTTCTCAAGTTGGTAAGTCATCTTGGGTTGTCCCCATGCATAAAACCAACAACTTACCAGATAGTGGAACTCTCTCACCGGCTTGTTGCTTGCAATACTCAGCTCGAAAGGCTTCCCAGCCTAGCAAAAGAACGTGATTGATATGGATGAGCATGGAAACATGACAAGTAACTTGAACTGTTCTTATCTTGGTAAGTTTTGTCTCAGACTGTACCTTTATATCCTGGCTCTTTGTTTTAACCTGGAGATAAGTCTGGCTGGGGGAGCTGAACACATCATAAACTCCTATGTCAGTTCTACTGCTGAGGAACTCAGCCTGTGAGACAATGTAAAACAAAGCTCTTAACAAAACAGCAAAACATGTGTGATGTTCAGATATATGTTACTGTTTACAAGAGCATGGTAGCCTTAACAGCAGTACAGGGCCACTTTACTGCTTGCTTTGGGTATCTCTTTTCTTTTTTCCCTTGCTATCTTGGTGCAATTATTTAGACAACGTTTAGACAGGATCCATCACTTTCTTTCCAGCTCTAACATGAATATGACGTAAGAAAAATAACAGTAAGTGATGTATCAGCTGTTGCAAATAGCAGGAACAGCATACCATTGATCACAGCCCACTCAGTTTGGTGTGTTGCTGTTACAAAGCAACATATTACAAAGCGATACCTGAACTCTCAGAGTTTTTGTATTAGACAGTATCGGAAACTCGATATCAATAATTCCATTTTCTGGGACCGTGTAATTCAGGACATGGACTGTCAGATTTCTCTCCTCTGTTGCCTCATTCTCAAGGTAAGAAAGCGAAGAGTGGTGAAAAAGCAGGTCTGACTGTTGTGCAGTGATTGTGACAAGATTCTGCCTCTCTTCAGCTGTCAGCTGGTTGCTATCAGAACGTGTCACCTTTAGCTAAAAACAGAAAGAAAGAAAACACCTATCAAACAGTGAAAACAACTGTCAACACATAACATGTAGCAATATATTTGAACTCACGTCATATCAAGAAAACAAGGGCATCCTCAGATTTCTCACGCATCAGTGACTTTATTTTTAATCCCTTGAGAACACTGCAGGTACGCAAGTCATCCAAGAACAAAATTATTCGTAACTCCAGGGAGTAAAATAACAACAAAAGCAAAGCAGAAGGAATCAAAAAGGTGATTTGTCTTTCAGCTCTCCTGATTACTCTTCTTGTTGAAAATGCTTGTCCCTCAGGCAAATGATGCATATCATACCTACAGCCAGAACACTTAATTTTATCTCTTGTATCTCACCACTATCACAAAGGACAACTTAATATTACATCATGTGCAGGAAAATGTGTCAGATGAGCAGAGATGGTATCAAGTCAGATTTTTATGGATTCATCAAGCAAGTTGAAGAAAAGACTCAAAAGAGGCCCAAAATTAACAGTCCAACTTCTTCACTTCAACATCCATCAGTCAGCACTTCAGCTTACAGCAACCTTTATTCCTACACTCAAGTAGATTCTCATCCACAGTAAAACCATTCTCCTTCCACATTTCACGCTCCAAAAATTCAACTTCTGCATTTAAAAGCACCAAACTAATGTTCCCCTTTTCTTTTTCAATCTAGAGGTCTGTCACTCCATTACCTCTCCTTCTCGGTTGTTATTTTCCTATCCTCTCTCTGTGCAGTGTACACAGACCTCCACTTACTAGTAAAAGCAGCAGCTGTTTCTTCACACTCCTCTGGAGCATAACTGACACCTCCTTCTCTGCCAGCTGCACACATTGCTAAATGCTTCAGCTACCTCTCACTCAGATCATCTTTGGAAGAGGAAGAAGCAGGTCAGAGCTGGAATCAAACCGGGATACTGGCAAGGAGAACGAAAAGGATGAAAACTAATGAACCAAATGATCAGGCTAGCACAAAGCTATGGCTTGAGCCAATCTATACTGAAAGTGCATATTCAGCCTATTTTATTGGTATTTAGGCCTGACTTCTACAAATCAAAGGCTCAAGAATTGTAAAGCCAATTCTCGTTTTCAAGCAAAATGCAGTGACGCAATCTGCAACCTGTGCTAAATGTAGAAATACTGAACGCAGACTATGGACAGCATGAAGAACGTGAAATACTTCTACGAGAGGACTGCAGGTGGTACGAGTAAGACAGGACAGAAGGCGGCAAAAAAGACTTTCACTTGAGAACAATGTGGTTTGATGAGTTTTACTGACTTTTGTAACAGCTGCTTAGCTATATACATATACATTATATAAAGTATATACTTGCTTGTGTGTATTTATATATCTACACTTCCATATACAAATATTATTAGGAGGGCTGGGACTCAATAACTACTCCATCGTTTCAAAGCACAATCACCTAATGGAAAACAATCAGTTAGAATCTGAAAAGATTTCTCTTCCATAAGAATGCTGACAAACTATACTCATATCCTACAAACAATACAGCATTCCCTGCCACGTTATCCTTTTCTAGAGCAAACATCTCTAAGTTTAGTATTTGCCGATAGGTGTCATGAAAAAGAGGTAATTTGAAAACAAATCTGTAAATTATACTTAATAATCCGAGGCAAACTTTGGTATCTAAGCAAAAATACAGGAGAAGAAATTTGTTTATGCATAGATCATAACAAAACAAAAGAACTTACAGTAGCTATGAAGTTCAGAGAAGGTTTTATAACTCTAGAGTAGTCCATAAATTCAATAAAATAGTCACTTTGCTTCGGAAATATGATGGTACTTGAATTTTGGGAGATACCTGTTGAATAATTGTACATCTTTAGACAACATGCTTTTAACATACACATTCCTTTAGCAGCAATACCATTTACTGTCCATGATTTTTAAATAATTTTAGCGTATTTTTCACCATTTCCACTCCTATCGCTCTTCATCCTTCCAGCTATGGATCAGGACAAAGGTGGTATACGTACTGGTGCTGTCTTCCACAACGCTAAATAAACCATACCACGTAGTGCTCTACTCCATGCAGGCTATGTCAGAATGACATGAGGAAGGAACTTAGGAATCCCAGATCAGCCAACTTCACCTTGCCAGGGTTTCTACAGAAAGTCTGTAATGAAACCTAGTTTCTGGAATGGGCAGAAATTTTGCACAAATTTTTTTTTTCTAATATGCAAGGTGCAGTGAAACATGAACTTGCAAAAAGGCTCAGTTTGCAAATCAGCTAGTCTAGAAGAGGGTAAAGACAGCACACAGCAGGCGGCCTGAGGAATCTTTCTACTGATGTGGTTTACAAGCAAACAAGTAATGTAAGTTTATGATTAAACTTAAGTTCTTAAGACTCAGGGTAATGCTAGCAATTCTTTATGCCTGCTCTTCTCATCAGAAGGGATCGGTCATTAACTTTAAGACCCCATATGAACATATTTCTTGGTTATTCAATAAATCATTTAGCATAGAACTGTGTTCAACTGAGTTAACAGCTGGTTAAACTATTTAACATCTAGGCAAGCAACAGTGCAGATAATACATTTTTTCAGATAATATATTTGCACGTAGATGGTTCGTACTCTCGTGAGCACATGATGCTTTTCTAGCACTCCAAGCCCTTGCAGCACCACCTACTCTTTGGATTTCTCTCAGAAGATATCACACAGCCACACACCTGTGAGCGACTCGGTGACCACCGCNATACATTTTTTCAGATAATATATTTGCACGTAGATGGTTCGTACTCTCGTGAGCACATGATGCTTTTCTAGCACTCCAAGCCCTTGCAGCACCACCTACTCTTTGGATTTCTCTCAGAAGATATCACACAGCCACACACCTGTGAGTGACTCGGTGACCACCGCAATCATTTCTATTGGCTCTGTGTAATCACTGTCACCTTGGTGCCATGACTGATCAGCATTCAAGTTTTGCAACATAAGCTTGTTACAGGTTACATTCACAGATCCATTTATCTGCAACGTAGAAAAAAAAATTGTTGAGCCAGCAAAGCCAAGGACACCTTTCCATCTACAACAGCTTATTTCTGGTTAAGTTCTGCAGCTCTCCCCACATACAAGTATCTGGAGCATCAACACCAGGAAATTACAAACACTGACCTTTATTTTTTGCTTTTGGTAACTCTTTTTATTAAATCCAGCAGAAGTTTGTTACGTTTTAGAGCCAACAATACCTTATGGAGAAAGTTACCTTTTTTTTTCCTAGTATCTAGAATTATCCAGTTCTATATGGCCAGAGCAGTGGTGCCTATGCTTTACAGAAAAATACAATGAACAGGTCCCTGTCTGAGGAGGGGGTTACACCCTATTCAACACCCCTGAGCTCAGAGTTTCTTTAAGCTAAGTGCTGCTGAAGGCACTGAATTCAGTCAACTGCTGAAGTTAGGCAACAGAAAACGACAAGCACGCCATTCAGCAGAAATTGAATCTGTTTCAAACATAGTCCACAGCTCAAAAGTAACATGCCTGATTTTGCAAAAGGATGCCTTGAATCTGTCAAAACTGCATGCGTTTTTAAATGTCGTGTTCCAAGCCACAGCTACTACAGTAACTCCAATGTAATTACTAAGCAATTAGTAGGCAAAGCACTCTGGTCTCTACCACGCTACGGCTCCACCTAGACAATTGCAATGGTCTCCTCTGACCTTGTAACGCAGTGTGCAGGGGCACACACGGGGCCAGGGAGCGCTCCTGGGCACAGGCCTTCCATCACCTGCGCTGCTACAGTGGCTCCTGGAAAGTTTTTCTACCTAGGCCAACTAGCACTCTCCAAAATAACTCGCAGGCACAGTTCAAGGGACCACAGCACAGTATCATTCCCAACAAGCAGTCTGAATGTAGCCACTTTGTTCTGGAAATTAAAGAGTTTAATGCTATCCATGCAAGTCACTCCCTAGATCACGCCAGCTGAACTCGGCACTCGAGAACAGTCCCAGGCATATTTAACCTACAAAAGGAGAACACAGGCTTCACGCCTACAACACTACCAATTGCGAACAGAAGACTCACCTCCACTGTTGTTGTTATATTTCTCTTGTTTGTCCAGTAAGAAACAGAAAGGCAAGTGACCGTTACAGTTCCCTTCACTGGCTTTCCATATGTGTACCTGAAACACACCACTCATAGTCAAACAATGCACCACCTCCAGGGCTTGGGCTCCTGAAGAGCTCTCAGGGCAAAAGATTCTACTAAAATACTGTCCCCTGGCCTCAAACATGGACAGAACACATTTCCACTTTGAAACATGGAGTTTTCAATACTGAGACCAGTTTATCGACACTAAAGTCAGAAGCCCAAGAGCTAGAGAAGATATACAGTGCTGCTCTTTCCTGCACATGAGCTTTATAAACCTATTAGTATGGGCTGCACAATGTAGGAAAATTAACTATATTAAGCTACGTTGGAAGCAAGTTACTGAACAGAACACCAATGCAGCATCATAACTAATATGCATAACGAAAATGGGACACGAGAAATGAAAGTGCTATGCTTCCCAAATGCTGCTAAGGCAAAATGAGAGATCTCAAGATAATTGTATTCAAATTATTTAGTAATCGCAGTCCAAAGAAATCATAGGATCACTACACAGTAAACATATTTTGCATCTGTGGCAAGCCTGAAAACTGTGACATATTCACTTCTCAGAATGCCATTAGCAATCTGCAGTCAGTGTGCAGTAATAAAATAAAAGTTTTGTATAAATGTTTCCAAGTTATACATAAGATAAACCATTACATTATTAGATTCAGACAGAGAAGGGGGGAACCAAAATCATTCTAGACCATCAGTAGTAATACATTCAGATGTGATAACTTTAAGTATTTGAAATCATTATGGATTTGATTGGCAGCCACTTAAGAAGTATCACAGCTGAAAAGCACAGAGGAAGAATAATCAAATAGCATAGTAACAGGAAGAACTCTGACAAGACTGTCTTGTTCCTGAACTCAGTCTTTCCAAACAGACCTAATTACAGTAATAAGCTGCCATTAACCTTGAAGTTATACTGCCATTGAGTAGCATCCTTGTACTTAACTTCATCTAATAATACTCCAGAGATGAGAAAGGAAAAACATTTTATGACATCTACAAGTGTAAAGGACATATGAAATCTTCGTATACAGAGGCATTGTGCCTGTAAAAACAGTCACCAGGCATGAAGTCATTCCCTATAAATAATTATGAGATATCAGTAAACTTTGGCACTGCTGAGATTCAAATCTCAGACAATTCACTGGCGTCCCAGCCTGGATTTATTGCAGCAGACAGGTACACTTTCAAATACTTTATGAGAGCCTAACGAAGGAGCTAAGTACCCTGTGGAAGACTAAAATAACAGGAAACCAAATTCAAATTGGCATATAATGGACTCCAAAAGTAAAGCAGAATGGGAAAAAAAAAATTGAGGAAAACTTCTTTAAAAAACTGCTCCTTATGAGAAACCTACATGGTTTATAGTATCAGGTTGCATTTCCTCTAGGAAAGAAAGACTTTCCTCAGAAGTCCAAACATTTAATTTAAATAGCTTGTTAATCAATCATTTCTGCATTTCACTTATAAATGGAGTGCTTGTTTAGAAGGTATGTATTTTATGGAATTCAATAACTCAAGAAAGATCTTTTACTTCAGGTCTTTTTGAATGGATCTATCAGATAGCTCTATCTTATCTTGCTAAAATAAAATTAATTTTTATTTGAAATTAATTCATAGTGAATTTTTTGTCTAGGTATTTGTTCAGCTGAAAGATAAAATGTTATTTATACAATAGTCTACAGTGAAGCCTCTTCTGAATTTCTCTGGAGTTTTAAATTCTTCATCCATTTACTTCCAATCCACAACATGGATAAATCGGATCAAGAAGGATGTGCATAGAAGCTTGCATAATCTTCCAACACTCTACCAACACATCTTGACATGATAAGTTGGAGAGCACCATAAAAGAGCCATAAGAATAAGAAAAGCCTCAAAATACAAATTATAAACAAAAGACTCAAGATATTTATGAGTAAGGCAGCTAAAAATATCTTGGCTATAGTCTAGAAATACTTTCACCAGACCAAAAACCTAATTAAAAGTCGGAAGATCTATCTAACATTGTTGTAACAAAACCTAGTAACTAGAAATGGAAGCTATCCAGTTAATATAGATTAGAAGGCACTTGTCTAGCATTTTAAATGTGAGGTTTCACTATGACTCTTAGAGACTTACAATAATTTTCTTAAGAGGGAGGATGACAATGGTATCAATGATACACTTACTTTGCAGTGACAACACCAGTTACATCTTCCTCTCTCAAAGAGTAGTACAATGGTGTTGTTATCATAACATCAAATTTTGGTAAAACTAAAAAAAAAAAAAATCAGAAAGTATTAAATCCACACAAGAAATAATATGTTTTTCTTCTTTTAAGTAATAAGAGTAGAACATGTAACATGATAAAAACTACTATAGTTTCCTAAGGAGCATAAGGTAAGATGTACTCTTAACCCAACCCTATGCATGCCTCAGACTAAGACTTTTTGTTGAAAGAACACCAAGCATCGTAAGAGCAGTCTGCACACAAATTTGTGGAGCCGAAATATAAATCATTTAGCCTATTCAGCCTTTACAGAATCATCAGCAAACTTTGCGATCAGATATTTTGGGATGAACATACTGCCTGCAAAATCGTGGGAAAACAGGGACAGTAACTGCTTCTCATAGGCTTAAGGTAAGTATTTTAAAGGTTGCATGACATCCAGACACTACAGTAGTTGGTCATTAAAACTACCAAGATAAACAGGGCAGCTGATAAAGTGACATTTTTCCCAGGACAGAGAGTCAGACTCAGAGAAGCAAGAGATACGGAAATTAGGCTTCCTGGGAGTACTCAAAATGCTCACGATAGCCAAGCGAAGCTAGTCTCTCTGAACTCTAAATTAATGGAGAATCAACTATCAATTTTGGTCACTAATAAATGCCCTTAAGTAACACTTACCATATTCCATCACTTTAAATCTTTGATAATGAACTTGACCCTATCAGGGAAAAAAAACCCAAACATGTAAGAACATACATACACTTGTGGTTAGATTAGCCAGTTTAACAAACCTTCTAGGCCCAATCCCACCCATATTCAAGTTAAATTACAAATTCCTGAAATTATGTGATTTTAAATCATGGCTCAACCATTATCAGCTCCCGTTACGGAGCTCCTGCAGGAACCAGCAGTACATTATTTGCAACACGGAAGAACGCAGGAAGCTCACATGTGGCAGACTGTAAGTATATATAATGAAGAGCTCAGAGAGCTTCAGACCTGTGGACATATAGCTGGTTTCTGCACAAAAAACAAATATCCAAGCCAGCTAGCATAAAACTACCTAGCATGAGTACTCACAGTCATCATGAAGAACCATGACTGACCTACTAGCCTGGAAAAGAGAAGGCTGAGAGGAGATATGATTAATGCTTATAAATATCTAAAGGGTGGGTGTCAAGAGGATGGGGTCAGACTCTTCTCAGTGGTGCCCAGCGACAGGACAAGGGGCAATGGGCACAAACTGGAACACAGGCAGTTCCACCTGAACATGAGGAGGAACTTCTTTACTGTGAGGGTGACAGAGC
>VZSC01012361.1:54800-69971 GCA_013398225.1 Steatornis caripensis | reverse complement strand
ACCAGGGAGAAGAGCTCAACACCTCCCTCTCCACTTCCCTCCTCAGGAAGCTGTAGAGAGCACTGAGGTCGCCCCTCAGCCTCCTTTTCTCCAAACTAGACAGGCCCAAAGTCCTTAGCCGCTCCTCACGGAACATGCCTTCCAGCCCCATCACCAGCTTTGTTGCCGTACTCTGGAAGCATTCAAAGACCTTTCACATGCTTCTTAAATTGTGGGGCCCAGAACTGCACACAGCACTCAAGGTGAGGTCACACCAATACTAAATACACCAGGATAATCAACTCTCTTGACTGGCCAGTTATACTGTGTCCGATGCACCCCAGGATGCGGTTTGCCCTCTTGGCTGCCAGGGCACACTGCTGACTCGTATTGACTCACATTTTCTTTTGCTGATGTCATTCAGTTAGACTTTTTTATATCTCCTAAAAAACAATGGGTTTACACCTATCTTTTACTATTTGTTTCATGGAAAAGCAAAAAAAATTAATTTATTTAATTTACATCCTTCTTGACCTTGGACATAAAATCATTTCAAGATTAAGCAATCACTTGACTTTTGAACTCCAGTAAATGTTAATTTTAGAAGTCATGGAATTCTTTCCTTTGACAGTGGTAAACAGAAGGAAGTCTCGATGGACTGAACACAGGTTGTCCTGGTTGGTGCCAGAGAGCTAAAGGAAAAATCCTGTCCAGCATGTACCATCTATTCAAATTATAACCTAGGTTAAACCAAATTACTCACATCCCACAAATGAAGTTTGTGGGTAGCACACTCCAGTACTTCATTCTGGTACTCAAAAGCTTAACCGGGATGGGTAGCATCGGGCCCTAAGCAACACAGTTCTTTCCACAACATGTTTATGCTACCATTAAAGCCACAACTTTTTTCCTATCATCCATCTCTACTATTCACTCGAGAAGCAGACCATGCAGTCATTGACTCTGAGCAACCCCACTGGCCTTTGAGGCTTTCCAGACAGGAGTCTCAGGCAAAACACACGCTTCTTTTCTCAGTAGCCAGTGCACAGTGGCAGGGAGCCCCACGCTCGGCCAAGCTTGCTCGGCACACAGGGCAACCGGACAACTGCCAGCTACAGCAGAGGAATTACACAGTCCTGCAGAGTACCCGATTCATAGGCAATATAAACCCCTCTCGACTCACTGATGTATTTATTCCCAACATCTACCCAAAAAACTCCATGCCGAATCAATTGCACTAAGAGACATCATTTTAGCTAAAGGAAACTTATGTCTTCCTAACTCAGGAGAGATGGAGTTACTGTCAACTAGGAAGAACTTTTTTTAAGGGATTATGATACATCACTGGTAAAGAAGGCTGGATGTAGCGTAACTAGCAACAAGAGAGATGCTATAAAGCTACCTCCTGAAATTTCTCTCAGTTGTATACTAAAAGCCTAACCCTTCTCTCATTTCCATCCCTCTGTGAAATAAGGCTGCGCTAGGTTTTGTACGACCACAACCCATGATGCTGTCACCAGGAAAAAAAAACCCTTTGTCACTGCTGAAAATCGGTTATCAACAACAAACAGGAACTTAGTTTTATTTACCACATGCGTCTGAGTGGATATGCACAGGGCAAGTATTGCTCCAATAGCTTTAATCTACCCAACACAGCTATTACAGCAACAGCTATAGCAGTGACTTCAGTACGTTGGGAGACACCAAGCACAAATCTGATATTGATACCGCAGCCACACGACAAGGTCTCTATTTCCATCTTTACCCATGCCAATGCAAACACACTAGTACACTCGCACCGCAAGGGCAGAGCGCCGAAGAGACTGCTACGCATCACCCTGTGCAACACCTAACAGCTTTCAAAGCAACCTTTCCCTTAACAGGGCAGGTACTTCGCAGCTTTTTCATCAGGGCAGTGCCTGCTTGCCTCCACCTATTTTAAGAACAACTAGCATGCAAAAGACAGAAATCTTAAGGTAGAAATACTGGGTTTCTTCCATGTTCCCAGGCCTGGGAGACCTAACATCAGGTCTGAGCCAGACACAGCCATGACACAGAGGGGGGAACGCCTGGGGAGGAGGGAGATTTACATCACAGTCACTTCTCCTTTGTGCAACTCAGAAAGCACTCACCTTCTGAAGCAGTGTTAGGGAGCTACAGCCTCCCTGGCTGCCTTGACAGAGCCCAGAGGGCCACCTCGTTCCCAGCCAGTGAAAATTATAAAAGGGGCTCCGGGGCATGAGGCAATCTTCCAAATCATGTCACTGTGTCATTATTTTGTTAGGAACTGAGCAGCCTGGGCAGATCCAAAACTCTTTGGCGTTGTAGTGAATCTCCCTGTCATGCAAGATTTTCCCATGTTCTCAGAGACTACCAAACTGCAACCAATCCACTGAAGCTCTTCAAAGCCCCAGGGATGTCTTTGAATGTGCTCAAGCAAGAGCCGTAGGCAAAATATTTCCTTTACGCCAATGCTGAATTGCTGAAATTCACATTTTTCTGTCCGCTTCATGAATTAAGGACATAATCGTACATCAATCTCAGGTTTGTAAGATCCAACAGCTAGCGCGTGGCACTGCTGTGCTGGAAGCTCTGCTATCATGCAGCTGGACACTTCTACCCACATGCAGTGTGTAACACTTCCACGTGATTTACACGTGACATCAGTCAAGTCCACTGTCCCCAGAAATGGCAACAGCTGTCACCGTCCTTCAGCACATCCCCTGCAAGGAATCCCTTCAGTTATTAAGTACAGCTCCCAACAATTACAGGTAACTAACTCCAGGCAGTAGAAGTAGGTTTAGAAAGGAGCCCAGAACAGCTACACCACCTGCACTAAGCGTTGCAGCCCAGAACAGCTACACCACCTGCACTAAGCGTTGCAGACCACGCTTCCTCCTGACTCATCATGTCTGCTCTCCGGAGCAGCCGACTAACCGGCACAACTGCAAGGGGCCACAGAGGGGAAAGACCAGGTGAGAGCACAGGTCCCTGCTACCGCAAGGGATTAGTTAAAGAAAACTGCCAGCTGGGAGCCATGCCCTAGCTGCAGGGGGAGGCACTAAAAATTCAGTGGACCTTTCCAGACTAATCTTGAGGAAAGTTAAAAAACAACCAACCAAAAAAATCCCCATGGAAGTCACACGATCCTTCAAGAAAAAATATCCTTCCTCAGCACTCGCAAAATCATTTCTCTCATAAAATTCCTGAAGCTTGTACTGTATTCATTCACTAAGTACTGCATTGAGGAAATATGTGGAAATGCTGTGGAAACAAACACCACATTTTCCTGCCTCCTTTTCCTCAGAGTCCTTGGCATTTAGGACAGTCCAGCAGATGAGGAATCAAAGGCAGCGTGGTAGTGACACGTCACCAGTAGAGATGGCAGTAGGAAATTGAGTCATCTTTTTAATGTGCCTTGCCATCATGCCATTTTTGGAGGTCTAACATTGTTGTTACCANATATGTGGAAATGCTGTGGAAACAAACACCACATTTTCCTGCCTCCTTTTCCTCAGAGTCCTTGGCATTTAGGACAGTCCAGCAGATGAGGAATCAAAGGCAGCGTGGTAGTGACACGTCACCAGTAGAGATGGCAGTAGGAAATTGAGTCATCTTTTTAATGTGCCTTGCCATCATGCCATTTTTGGAGGTCTAATAGTGTTGTTACCAGCAAACCAAATAGGAAAAAATTCTACAGAGCCAAATACATGCATGTTTTTTTTAAACTTACGGAGAGCTGCACAAATGATGGCATCTTACATTCTTCCCATCGTATGGGCTCGACCCAAACCCAGAAACTTATGCTACCCCGTCTCGAGCTGATCACCAGCACCAGGACTAGATGTAAATGCTGCAGCTTCCCCTCCCCAAAAAGGACAGACGTTCCAAAAAAATGACTGTATGGCTTGGCACAGTGAACTACAGCTTGTGCCAATATAAATCAGTACAGGAGCACTTCAATCTCTAATTTACACAAACTCAGGTCTTGACTCTATATTCTAGCTCATGTGGCAGGTATCATTACAAACACACTTTCTCACTTAAACTTTTCTACCTACGTCCTCATTCCTTCTCAGGCCTGTGTGAGAACAGAAAAATATAACTGGAATCACTTCAGATTGATTTACTGAAATGATGCCACATCTTTCTTCTGGCAGCTGTATTCACATATCCATGCTTAGGAAATGTTTACAGAAAAGTATTTTCTTTGCAGTGGTAAACTGAATTTTTTCTTCTGGGGAGTCTATTTCAAAAACTGACATCAGAGAAATAAAAAATAATGTTCTTCCATGTCCTTCGAGATTTTTCTTTCTATCCAAAATATATACTATTTTTGTGTTTTAAAAAAAAAAGAAGAAGGAAGTATAAATACCAAGGCCTAAACTGTCCAGGGAGTGAAGTATAAAAAAAGTATACCTTTTATACTTTCTATACTATAAAAGTATACTTTTTTTTTCATAAAACAAGGCCTGCAAATCTGTCGAGCCCACATTTTTTTTTAAATGTGTTATACTCCTCATCTATTATCCTAAAATTAGCATCCAAATTAGCACTGGTTAGTTACGCAAGCAGCCCAAAATACATAGCGTGAGCCACCCCTGTCAAATTATGGCTAAATTTGGGCCAGATGATAGAAGGAGGTGCAATATAGCACTCAAACCCATACAATAAAGATTGCTAGTGGACGTTAGTATACGGACTGACATCCAAAGCCAAATGAAGCCAACAGGCCGGTAGCAAAGGGGTATGTACCTGCTCTACAAAGACTCCCAAACCCTTCCTGCCTGCCAGCACTACATACACCTCCCTCCACAGCCACTCATTACCCTACTCCCTATCTCCACTGCCCCTTAACCTTTTCAGTCCTTTTTGCAATTTTGGAGGCTAAAAGCACTCAGAAATTATAAAGGGAGAAAGAGGGGCAGGACAGGAGTGCTGCCTATGGAGAAAGGCACAAAGGGACGGGAGGAATAATCTGAACTGGACCAGAACTTATCACCTGAGGTCCTGTGAAGAGGCAGGGCAACGCAGCTCTAGATGACAGGAGAAAGGCAACATGCAGAGTTTTTTGTGATTGAAGTCACGCTTTATCAAACTCTGCAGCTGCTGGCAAGTTCTAGCTTCAGTCTGCAATGCAGAGTGTAGGGCTATCTTCCTGACAACCAGGACAATTCTTGACAAAAACCTTTCTTCAGCTAAATCCAAAGGTTCTTCCCCAATCTATTTTTAATCCACTATCAGACGAGTGGTGGAAAACCAACCACAGAAAGCACAACCAGAAACACTCATGGCCAGGACAGAATAGACACCGATTCACCACAAGGTATGAAGACAAGGTGTGCTGTCCTTCCTCCTCTCTGCCCCCTCACCACGGCATTCCCTGTGCCTTTCTGCTTCACGTGGCAAAGGAGCTGTGGTACCTCCCTGCTTGTCCCTTTTACCAGTTCAGCCCTTCTCTCACCAGCGCTGCCAGATCCACCCCTGAGGAAAACCACCACCTCCTACCCCCTCAGACAGACAGACAGACACTGCCAATGCCAGGCGGACCCTTCCCTTGCCCTGCCGCATCCACGATCCCTTCCACAAACAAGCGTCAAGTTTCCTGCAGACTGGCCCTTCCAATTTCTTTTTAAACTTGGATCATAATTCAGACATGTAATTCTTCACTCAGTCTTCTAAAGTAACACAACCAACTCTGTGGATTATACTATTATTACCACTTTCAGCTGAATGGTCAGAGAAGAGCCAGTTGCAAGAACGCAATACTTACAATGCTCTGTGGTTTATCTGAGGCACCGCATGCCGGGTAGGAAAACAACACGGCTTCATATTTCTAAAACTAAATAATCTCTTTAATCAGAGACCTTCTAAGAGCTATCCAGCGGCTACCATATCTCAGACGCTTAAACACAAATACAGGCTCTTTTCAACTTCTTCCGAAGACCAGCCTCTAAGAGCCATGCATGGACTTTTTGTCATGCACATGACATTATCACTGCCTACCATACCCGAACAACTATATTCCCATAAATAATAAATGTAAAGCTGCTAGCAAGACAAGTTTTGAATACTACAGAGAAAACTCTCTTGACATCAGATCCGGTCTATGAAACTATGCAGATAATTCAGAATAATCTCAGACTTAAGCCTTTTACACAACTAAAAGGGAAATTCATTTCATTCACTTTGTTTTCCCTTGGTGACTATATACAAACACACAAACTCGCAGGAATCTGCACATCCTGCTTTCAAGGCACTATCGGCCGTCGTTATTATCCACCCTGATGTCCACAAAATAAACACAGACAAAGCCCCTATTACTGCAATTTAAAGCAGCTGCAGTTTTTATTCCGCCTTAAAACATAGGGAAATCACACTGGGACAAAATGTGGCTAAGCCTGTCTATGCCAGAGATTTGGCAGATTTAATACCACCCTCATCCCATCAATTGCTGCAACTGGAACAAAATTCCAAAGTCAAGTCACCTCTCCAAATCATTCACTGCAAATAAAACATTCAGGAATTATTTAGCTTTCCTCTTAGAGGCAGTAAGTTTTGCTTTCATATTAGTTTTCTTCTATTTTCTGGAATGCATTCAGAGTCTGTGATGACAAAGCCACATACTTCTCTGAGTTCATAAGATTATCTGGATATATAAAAATACTACCAGAGACTTTCTTCATTGGTAAACAAAGGCAACATAAATCCCTAACCATACAAACTAAGCACTTGGACCTCGCAGCTGCACCTCCAAGAAGCTGGAGAACGGGGAGAAGGGGTCTGTCACTCTGGCCACATTTTCTATGCACATACTTATCCATTGAATCTAGGTGACCCAGCATCATCTCTTGCCATGTGCTATTAAATCTCTGCAGATAGGATCCCAACCCTGCTTTCAGAAACAGGTAGTCAGGGTTAGCACAGCGCAGGAACCAGCAACGCTGCCAGCACAGATAGTCATGAGAATCTCACGACAAGAGAAGTCACCTGTGTATGACTGGAGGCCCAGGATTTTCCCAACTGCTTCCTGCCTCTGCAGGTACTTCTATAACCTTCAACACTTCAGCTTGCATCTCTTTGTAATTAGACACCACTAAAGACATCACCCTAGACCTATCTGGAAATCTACTGTTTGCTCCCACCTCTGCCTCTTTAAAGACACCTTTTATTCCCGAAGGGTAATGAACAGGTGCATAGCACACTTCTCCAGACACTTCATCCCAGTTCCTCCCATCTCTCATCAAATGCTTTCCAGAATGTAGAAGGTACTCCCAGGGTCAAACCGTAAGTCTGTTTAGCCCAAGGTCCCGTCTCCAGCAATAGTCAAGGACAGACACAGGAACAGCATAAAAACAGAATCAGTACATAGTGACCCCTCCTTGGGCACTCCTCCCAGCCTATACAATTTGAGGCTTGGGGCTTGAAAAGTCAAAATTAGTGTCTTTATAGCAGACCAGCCCTTGATGGACTTCTGTCTTACAAATTTGTGCAATCACATTTTCCATCCATAACACCTGGGACATGGAGTTCCACAATTTATTTCTATCTCATGTGAAGGCCCATCTTCTTCTGCCTGGTTTGAACTTGTCTCCTGAGAGATTTCCGATCTTCTCCTCTGCTCTCCCTGGAATCTGTCCAGTTGGTTCACAGCCTCCATGAGGAGCGCCCCAAATCAGGCACAGCATTCCCCAGGATGCCTAATTTGAGCTGTGCAGATTACTAGATATTTTCTCAGAGCTTACATAAAATATTTCTGTGTATACATTTGAGTAGCGTGTTTGCCTTCTTTTTTGAGCACCACAGTTTACTACTTAGAAGCTTTCACCTTTTGGTACCTTTAAACCCTCTTCTGCAAGACTGTTGCCTCACCTTATTCCCCATCCAGTGAACGCACGCTCCTTAATTCCTCAACAACAGCAGAACTATGGAGTTGCCCTAGTGAACCACACTCCAGTTTTCCCCCTGATCATTTTCCGTATTGCCAAAATGAGTTCAAAATCTAATCCTTCCTCCCAGCATCCTTGCCACCTGTTCAACTAATCTAATAAACATTTTTCCTTTTTCATCCACGTCAGCACACTGAACAACACAGTTTCAGGGCCACCCATTTCCAGCTTGATAGTGAACCAGTTAGATCTATTTTGTGAATATTATTTTCCATCCAGCCACAAACGTATTTAATAGAAGTTCCATGCTGTCCCCGCTTCCCCAGCTGGCTTGTCAGTGTGCCACGCCAGACTATCAAAAGCCTTACTAAAGTCAAAATATAACAATATCCTGCTTCTTCTCCACCTACAACCCCTGCCAGCCCACGGTGGAACACATTTTATTTGCAGGTTTCCGATCTTCCAGAACCTCTCTCTTCACTCATGCTCTCAAAACTACACTAGCAGTTTTAGAATTATTTCCATCAATTCCCTAAATAATCTATAGGCAATTTTATCAGGCCTAAACATTACCAAAGTCCTCTTTAACCCGTTCCTCTCCTTTTGTTGCCTTAATTCTTAACCCTTTTCCATAGCAGTTAGCTGACCGTGTTAGTGAAGACTGAGCACTTACTGCCTTTCAGCACCACTGACCAATGCCCTTCTCATCAGAGTAGCAAGCCACATCTTCCACTAGCTTTCTTGCTACCAATATAATATTTAAAAATCCTGCCCTATTATGCTTCGCATTCTTTCCTACTTATGGTTTGGCTTTTCCAGTTTTGTCCTTTCTTACCAATGCTACTCCTTGAAGCTCAACCTTTGTAATCTGATCTCATTTCCAGTTTATACACACGGTTTTCCTTTTTCTGTTGTTTTTTTTGGCGAGCAATAAGATTGTGTTTAGTTACTTTATTGCTTACCCTTCTGCTATGTTATGGTAATGTATACTTATCCCTTTAATATGATCCCTCAAAAGCTTTCTCCCTTTGCTTCCCCTCCTCCTTGTTCCTGGTAGCGTCTTACCTCCCTTGTCGCTGGATCCAGCCCCAACCTCTCCTTCCCCAGAACTTTTCCTCCGTTCTGATTTTGCATAGGTTACCTGCATGTGCTGACTATTTGACAACTTACTTTTCGTGAGGCACAGTTACACATAATTTTGGAGGTGGATGGAAAAACATGGGACTTCTCTTCTCTTGCTGTTTGGCTTTTTAGGCATTAATGCATAATGAGTCAGAAAGGAGCTGTCCCACTAAGCTGCCATCAAAACCCCTTACCCCACAGATTTTCAGCATAGATTTTGTGGTCACCAATGAGACAGTCATTTCATTCTGAAATAAGGTACAGAGGCAACTCAAGGTTAACAAAAGGAACTGGCACAGTTAGGCCATTCATTCCCATTTAGCCGTTACTTTAGGAGTTGTTATTATTCCTAGGGTTTTTCACTGTTTCACATACCAACATGGTCAGAACCATATTATTAAGCATGCAAAACATGACTTCCGGTAAAAGCAGATTTTCCATTGTTTCTATGAATGATCACTACATGTCTGAACTTGACAGACGTTCTCACAGACTCTATCGTGTTTCGTAAATCCTAGCGGAGTATTTACCACACTCTAGCTCAGTAACCTCTGTTAACAAGTATGTTTACTCCTCTCTAGAAGTACAGAAAAGCAGTGCGAATTAATTAACACATATAAGTAATTTACAGGGATCCCAAACTATGCATGCTATCGTAAACCAGGTTCTTCAGTTCACAAAGTACTTCTCACTCACTGTGTCTTAAGTACATTATGTTGTACCTTAAATACCAGAAGCTCTAAATAAATCTTATTCTTAAGAATTAAAAATGTTCACGCAGTGGGGTAAATGATGACACCTCATTACACGTGAAAGTTTTTCTTAAAACTAATTTGCTTTTTTAACTTACATGCTACTTACTCTTTCCAAATCATTCTAGCACCAACAAGGGAAACAGACTTTTCAGAAGCTCTCACAATTGAAGTATAAGGTTTCTCATACACTAACACACACTGCAATGTCTGCGTAGCAAACCCTGTAAGACAACACTTCTTGCCAATTCAAACTACACCTTTATTGATCAATGACTGGATAAATATGCATGGCAAGAGCCACCCTTCACTGTAATCACGGAAAATCAAGCCACTCATGCACAAAATTTAACTTGCCTGTCTGTTATTCCCATCAATTTTTTTTTTGTTGACCCAGAAAACCCAATAGCTCAAATTGCACATAAGCCATTGTTGCCTTCTGCAGCCATTTTCAATCAGTGTGAGGATCTTTCTGATACTGCATCTCCACCAAAAATGTGTCAAGGCTTGATACAGTGCACAGACACAGCTTTAGGTAGTGCTTTGTGTTTTTCTGGAGCCTGCTGCAGACAATGGAAACCTATTCTCTCCCGGTGACGCACTGAATTTTTTTTTTTCTGGTCGTGCTTGCTCACACAAAGTTTACCTGTAGCAGCAACATCCTGCTTGCAGATGTTCAGCTGGTCTGTTTTAACTACATTTAATCCAATTAACTTAACTTCTGTACCAAAACATTGGTCTTAAAGAATCTCCCTTGCTGCAGTACAGTTGAATTCTGGAATATTGAGCCAAGCTCAAAATATCAGCACTTCTTTAAATGCGTATGCATGCACACTTTCTCCCTCACTCCAAAGAATACAAACCAGACGCTTATTAATAAATATATTTCTTTTCCCTTTCCTATATGAAAAGCACGGTAAAGATGCAAACCAATCTCCACTGCCAAAGCCTTTCTCTAATGGACAATTTCCCAAGAATCACTCAGATATCAAAATTCCACTTCCAGTAACATCAAAACAGTGAATGTTTTATCAACGATCAGAGGGCGAGCGCTCTTTTTCTCATACAAAGCAAGAGTTATATTAGATAAAGAAAAAATAACTGTGCCTCTAATTCAACAAGATCCTTTTACAGAGCTAACTCAGAAATTTAGACCAGTGCGTGTACCATACTGAGCTGCTGCTGGAGAACCAGAGCACATTCTTAAATTTAAGCAGCCGCAGATGCACTTTGCCAGACAGGTATGCAACAGCTCTTACGCTTCGGTACTCGGCTGAACTCAGTCTGCAAGACTGAACAGCACTAATAACAACGTTGTCCTCAGCCTGTCCTCTGTCCCCAGCATCCAACTCCCAACTCTATGCCCATCTCAGTTCCGTCAGCACAAATGTTTGCACACCAAACTAGGGAACTTGTCTGCCTAAAAAAATATTCAGCAGAATAAAAACTTTGTTTTTCAGTCAGATCAGTTTCTCAAAGCAGTTAATCCCCTGCTTTTTGCTGCCACCATGCAAGGAAAAATACAGAGCATAATTTAGCCAGCTTAGGCAGCAATGCCACTGAATTTGCAGCCTAAAGAAGGTAGGAGACCAGTTCCAGCTTCCTGGATATTCAGCATAGTCAACAACTTCAGCTACACCCTGCCTCCCTTAATACTTATTTTGCACAGACGCAGTCATCAATCTTACGTTGTCCGCAGGAACAACATAACCACTGTATCAGCCACTCAGTAACCTAACAGGCCCAAATGACAGATAAAGCAACATTTTCCGGGCACTAATATATGCAGCAATGATGTCATTTAAAGAAGATTTTGTGAACCTGCAGATATGTTTGGGGTTTTTTCCTTCAACTGCAACATCTGGCCTCATAAAACTTTCCCGTTCTCCTTCAGTCACATTCTTAGACTAACACAGCTACAATACAGCTACACATTTTATCTTAAGGTTGTTTTGTTCTTCAGTGAAGAATTTAAAGCCTTAGAATCTTATTCTGACAAACTGCTTTCTCTCTGAGTAACTCTATTCACAACTGATCCACTTCTGGAGCACCTGCAGATACACACCTTCAACACTACATCCGTGTTACGGGGCAGTTCCCTTGCTCCCAGCCCGCAACAGTTTCGCTTACATATTTGTTCACAGAGGACAAATGCCTAGCAAATTATGTAACTTGACTTCAAAGAAAGGATGGCCACATAATAAATTTTTAGATTTTCACAAGAGGAAATACACTGCATGCTCAGCATCTTTTTTTTAAACTGTTCCATTTATCAACTGAAAAAGCATGGGAAATTCAAATATATATTTAAAAGACAGGAAAAAGATTAAAAATTAACAATAAATACATGCACTTCGAGTAATACACTATAGAATTTCTCCTTTTTCCTCACTGTATCCAGTCTGATACAGTGTCCTGCCTGTTCCTGATCACCCACCGTTCCCTCTGACCTCAGCGACACCCAGTGTCAAGCATCGTTCTGTGTGCTGCGAAGAGAGACATGCATGTATTTTCACACGCTTGGAATTAACAGTTGCTTGTCTGCTTTTTAATGTTGAAAAGGACAACAAAAGACAGGTTGAAACTCATGCAAGGCTCACTGAACTTGATGATAAAAAGAACAGAAGGTGGAAATAAAAGCCAGTATAGTTAGAGGAAGAAAAGGAGGAGAAATAAAAGCCAGTATAGTTAGAGAAAGAAAAGGAGGAGACAGGGTTGTTTTTGTTTTTTTTTTTAAAAAATCAGTTAGTTTGAGGTTGTTTGGGTTTTGTATAAAAATACTGCCAGGAAAGGTTTGAAGAGGAATTGTGAACTTAAAAAGGTAAGCTCACTACGATAGCGTAATAAATACATCAAAGTTATTTTCCTCCACAGAATAAGAATGTTCCTTTATGCACTGCTGAATCCTCCCCTATGCCTAGCCCAGTAGGGTTGGTCTGTACTTTTGAATAAGCAAAATCTAAATATGGCATGTTGTGTGTTATGGAGACTTAACATAAACGACTGTAGGCGTGACAGCCAGTCTGTTTTACTTGCATGCAGATTCTAGGTGCTAGCACACACCACCACAACTGTTAGATTTGGACACTAACAGATGAGGTGTATCAATCTGATTTAAATCAGGAATGAGCACCTTTTTTGTTTTTTTAATTAGCCATAGTACTACAGGAAATTTGCCTCAGGTTTGTAATTTTACACTGGCTGCTGGAGGATATATATTTGATATCAATATAAAACTAGAGTGGATAAACAATACCCAACCTGAAGTAAAATCTGCCAATGCATAGTTCTGGAAATTTTTTTTTGAATATTTGAAACAGCAAGAAGAGTTTTGATCAGATATGACTTTCTGCATCATGGGGCCATGAAGTTTTTTTATCCGGTCAAAAGCAGTCCATCACACTCAAACCCTCAGTCTTCTCTACAGGTTGTGAGGAGAGGTGGACTTTCATGAAGGCTTTGAAATGAAGGAGTGATGCTTCCAATTAAGGCATCTACATTAACTATAAGACATTAATAGAAAAATTAGTTGACACCAAGAAGAAGAAAGTCCATTATCAAAGGGTAGATTTTTCTAAGACCTCATACTGCCACCAGACTCTCTACTTTTGACAAATAAAAAGCTAGAGTTCGGGTATCATTTATATTGCCTCATACTAAGAGCAGTTTAAAAGCTGGATTATCCAGAGAATTTTTTTTTCTCTCATGAAGGCAAGTCTCAGGCAGGACATCTCTATGCTTCTGTTCCCAGCTGGCCTTTACGAAAAGGAGCAGTGACTGGAATATCCCAGTTCTCCACCTACTCACAACAGCCATCACATCCTCCACTGCTGCCCAGGGGACACTGATTAAACCAGCCTGCTCTAAAGGGTACTTATCTTCAACCCCCAGTCTGTCCCATGATTCAGTTCTCGATCCTTAAAAATTTCTGTTTACAAAAATGCACAGAGCTTCCAAGTAACGTGTCTGACATGGTNTCTTCAACCCCCAGTCTGTCCCATGATTCAGTTCTCGATCCTTAAAAATTTCTGTTTACACAAATGCACAGAGCTTCCAAGTAACGTGTCTTGACATGGCCATCTCCGCTTCCCCACTGTCCTCAGGTCCTCCCTTTCTGAGGCCATGAGAAGCAGCCAGCTCCAAATGCTTTATCACTTTGTTCCACCCTTACTGTTATCCCACCTGCACCTTAACAAGCCTACCAGCGAGCACCTCTTTCTCTACTTCTTCAGTGGCCCCACTACATTGACCAGAGCACTTCCCGGCTCCTTAGAAACCATCGCACTGTGCTACCATGTGATTACTTTCAGAGTTCACAACGAGTTAGCACACCCACGCAACCACTCGCGATCCAGCTCAGTCTCCCACCTGCACACAGAGCCAGCACAGTACAAGGTTATTTTCCCCTAAGTGACCTCTGCTTGGTAAAACCAAATTCCTTAGTACCGTGTAGAAGCTGTGATATTTTGGGAGCAACAAAATGTGGGAGAAGGCAAATCTAAACCCTTCCAGGGCAGCTCCATTCTCTTACCTTTCTCAAAGACCATTTCCCTGCTCAGGATGGTCTCGTTATCTCTGATCACTTCTCCCCTCACGGTGACCTGTGCCGGGCTGTCTGGCAGCAGAGCTACCCCAACAGTCACGTTCGCTCCAGGCCTGATGTTCCAGGGAACTGCCACCAGGAACGTAGGTCTGGAAAATCCGAACGGGTAGAGGGAGAAAGGGCAGGGAGTGAAACACAATCCCCCCCCAAAAAAGAAGTAACAGCCTCCGCGTAACAACGTACGACACACGTTGCAAAGCTCTTCTGCTGCACTCCGCTGCCGAGGCTGGAGGTGATGCTCACCCACCGGGCGCTATCGAGCGCACCCAGGGTTTTGCAGGACGGGGAGAAGGCAGCGCTGCTCCGGCCGCTTTCCGCACACGCTGCGAGGCGGGCGCCGCGGAGCTCCCGGGGAAGCGCCCCGCTGCCCCGCACAGCCCCCGCGCCCGGCCCACCCGGCCCCACGTACCCGGCAGCCGCGGAGCTGCAGAGGAGGAGGAGGAGGAGGAGGAGGAGGTGGTGGAGGAGGAGGCGTACAGCGCCGCGGGTCCGCGCCATGGCGCTCCGTGCGCGCTGCCCGCAGCCCGGTGGGTCCGCTGCTGTGCGCGGGGCCGGGGCCGGGGCCACGGCCGGGGCCGGGCGGGAGGCGCCTTCGCGGGCGGAGGGGGGAAGGGAGACGGAGAGGGAGACTTGAGACGGAGAGGGAGAGGCCGCCGCCGCTGCCCTAGCGCCAGGCACGCTCCGCTGGCGGCAGCCGCATGAGCACCCGCGGGGGCGGTCCCGAGGGCGGCCCGGGAGGGAGCGGGGGAGGGCAGCCAGGCAGCGGGATACACACAGACACACGTACACACACACACACACACACAGAGCCACACACACCCCCCCC
>VZSC01012361.1:40257-54661 GCA_013398225.1 Steatornis caripensis | reverse complement strand
GGGGGGGGGGGGGGGGGGGGGGGGGGGGGGGGGGGCGGCATTTCTGCTCCTCGGAGCCTTCGCACCCCACATCTTCGGGCAGATGCAGCAGGGGAGCGGGTGGGATTCTCAGAGGAGCACAACGTCGTACAAAGTGAGCACGGGGAGTACTGTTGTCTGCCTGTAGCGTCGAGCAGAGCGGCAGCCTGTTGTCGGGAACTGCCCGTTTATCGGTGGACAGGGCTTTGCACTGCCGAGACTCGGAGGGCGATCCGAGGCGCGCTGGCATGGGGCTCGGGCTCAGAGGCAAGTCGGGAACGGTTCTGGGTCTGAACGGGCAGAACGATGCTGGCAGAAATTCAAGGAGCCTCGTAGCAACTTAAACGTGAACCGATTGGTAACGTAGCTTCGGTTGGACTGTCCTCTGTGCCCAATATCTGCAAAATAAGGTCATGTCTGCGTACGCATCTTAACCTACTTTCAGAGTCCAAAAAGTGCACTGAAGCACCCTGGGTGAGATTCTCTTCCTTTAGCATGTCCGTTGTAACTGTGTAGACTAGACACATCTAGCGATGTTTTGTTTCGTCTGAATCCTTTCATTCCCGCACAAGTCTAACACATTTAGAAATTCGACCCAGTTTTTGAAGTCTGCCTCTTCAGAAGTACTGGGCTGGCATCTGCATTGTGTTACGCAGACAAAATCCAGTTATAGCTCTGAAGGGAAGCATCGTGTTTTGTTCTTCAGAAAATCAGATATGAACAGTACATGTACATAAACACTGTGCTCTAACAGTATCCCAGGCAGCCATACAGGCTTTTCATATCTTTTAAATTTGCTTTTGTACGTTCTCATACCTCTGCTGATTCTTTTTGGAGCACCAGTCTTTGTAGTGACAGGAGAGAGGACGCCCCCTCTGTAAACTAGGGAAGGAGCGATATGACAGCAACCACAGGTGATGCCGGGAAGGTCAGTCTCGGTACCTCCTCGCCTGCAAAAGGTGCATGATGAGGCAAAGTTTGGGAGATGTTTGCTGTTGCTATTTCTAAGTCCTTAACTCCTTGCCTGTGAGAAACGGGCAGGGGAGGTGAACAGTCATGGCCACACTCTTTCTTGGAGATGGTGGGAAACGGTGCTTACAAGTAGTGCTGCATCCCAAGCACCCCAGCTTCGGATGGTAAAGCTACTCATACTACACATTTCTCCAGTCTCTGGCACTGAACCCAACTGGCACTCTACCATACCTATCAGTACTCATCAGCTCTCTTAGTCTCTGAAACAAGGTGACCACATCCAAACTTCCTATGGTCCATGTTAACTCCCAAACCGCACTGCAAATTTTTCAAGAGAGCACTTGCTGGCCAGGGCAAAACCACGCCAAGGTCAGCTTCAGGGTAGAGACAATCAACATCCAGTCCCAAGAACATTTGCTGTCGCTGTTTAATTCATTAGCATGGATGTAGCCCAAAAGACCATTAGTGAGAGTGCTTGCAAATGCAAATGTCACAGATTTTGCCCAGTTGTGCAGCAGTATTGTGGACTCCCCTCTGCCCTTTTTTTGCCTAAGAGCTTGTTATTTAAAGATGCTTTTGTATACGTATTTGATCTCGTCTTCTACAGCAATACCAATAAAGGAATCCTACAGCAGGATTATTAGTATCAAGATTTCATCTGTCCTGAATAGATTTATCACTGATAAGAAGTGGATAAACAGAAATTAAGTGTTAGATGCCATTCCATAACAACATGCAAGCTCAATTTCTTACAGGTACTCAGAGACAGGATAAATTAATGGAGGATTGTCCTACTACTTGGAGATCTCTGAAGCCCCAAGTCCTGTGAACATACCCCCTTCATTCCCTTCCTAATCCAAAATGAAGTTTCCTGTGCTTGAGTTACACCACCCTCTGATTCCCTCTGCCTTGTCAGAAGACACTTAAAGCCCCTTTCATCATTTGGCTTCCAAACAGGATATACTAGGCTGTAGGTACATGTAGAGGGTTTTCATGGTTAAACATACCATTTAGGAATCAAATGTGGTATGTAAGGATTCAGTAAATTCCCAGTTAGCAGACAACCTGAACACAATAGCACACTTCAGACATAATTTTAAGAGTCATATCTTACCAGCAACTAAACAAGGCCTTGATTTTCAAAAGTGCTCTGCAGCTGCCAATTTTCATTGTAACGTAAGTTGGGATTTCCCTGAAACACCACTGCAACTCCTGCATTCTTTTATCAAATGTGGTCCTCCTTTGGTGTCCAAAAGACACTGAATATTGTACCTGAACAGGGAGTAGCTATACTGTGTGATGGTTCCTGTGAGAAAGCCAGCCCCAGGAGCTCCCTCTCCCATTCTCCACTCGGCACCCCCCAGCTCTGCAGTCCATAACCCTCCCAACCCTACTCTGCAGCCTGTGCCATACAGCTCTTTCTGGAGAGAGGTTTGCTTCTAATGCAGCTCATTTCAGTGGCTCTGTTTGCAACACAGCCCCCTAAGTGGCTATCAACACAGTATGTAGATAGGAAACTGGGGCGCATGGGCAGATACGAGGTAAAAAAGGAAATTTTAAGCCAACTTCAGCCCTATGGCCAGTGTGTTCTACAACTACACCATGAATCTCAAGCCTCCTCTGTATATTCCTCTGCGCAGAGAGAATAAAAATGAGTCAGAAGAAATCGGAAAATAAGCACAGTTATAGAGAATTGGGCTAAGCTGGTATCCTATTCACGCTCACTAAATGCTAAACTATTTATTCTGTTGGACTTGACTTGTGTTTCAGGTAAGCATAATTTATCACGCAACCTTACCGATTATAGGACTGTTACATTCCCCTGCACCCTGTCAGTCTGCTTGTTTCCATTTACGGTTGTCTACACTAGGGTTTTGTTATGCAGTTACATGTCACTGTTTAGTTTGATCTAGGTCAGACTGGTAACTCAAACAAAACCAAGCGGCACTTCAGGTTGTGCCAAATCGGTCAAATTTAATCTTAGGGTGCCTAGATTTGAAAAGCTTTGCATACCCACCGGCTTCTGTTACAGGGCACAAAACATCCTCAGCTAAAAAAATGCCTGTCCGTCCAGAACAGGCAGATGAAATTAATCTTGTTAGTCTAATAGGAAATTAGTCCTGTTAAACTGCTAGGAGATCTGTGTTTAACTAAACAATAGCTGGGCTACACGTCATTTTGAAGACCACAGAAACAACCATTTGGCAGTGTCTCAGACCTAAGTAGGTTTTAAATGCATGGTTCTAACGAACACCTGAAACGCTAATTTCTGCACAAAACTGGAAGCAGGGAACTGCACAGCAACGTATTGAGATCACTATGTGAGGGAACCTTGTTTTGGACCTGACTTCTGCATATTAGGAATAATTTTGAAAGAGCATAACCTAGCATGAAAGGATTTAATAATCTTCAGCTGCTTCAAGCCAGTGAAGTGGATACCCTGGAGACACAATTTGGGAGGTAAAACAGGTTGTCATTGTGTTTGGCATGCCAACCAGGAAAGCTAGCTGAAAAATCCTCCTCTGTTCAATTTTCATGTTATGGAGTTAAGCAAGCAGTACCAGACTCAAGTTTTACATCCATCTGTGATAAGTCACCACAATGAAAATTCCACTTTTTCCACCTTCACTGCTCCCCAGGAGCCTCATTTTGCTAATTCTTCATGGTCTCTTACAAACAGAGCCTCTAAGGGCTGCAAAAGTCATCTACAGCGCTGACTATGGTCTCAGGCAGCTAACAACTATGCTGTTGTCTGTTCCTATACAACTTAGTTTAAGTCTAGCCCAAATATATGTACCAGTATCAGCTGAAATCACACCTTTGAGTTACAGCCTAGGTATACCCCAAATAAAAACGTAATTAAGTAAATGCAAAAAAACAGAATGGTTCCTTAATGAGTCCAGAAAGCGACTTCTGCCTTGGTAATTAAGGATTGCAGTGCTTATCAAGCTCTACTAACTGTATGAAGATTGGCTGGAAATAAACATGCACAGCAAGGTCTGCTTTTCTCTAATATCACACATAGAAAACAGTACTGTTTGGTAAATGTAAAAACCTAAGCTCTACAATACTTAAAATACTGGGGAAAATGTCAACAAAAATCATGACAGAGAGCACCTGAATGGTCGAACGCCCTGTCCTGCTTTGAGCATTAGACAGTGAACTTGGCCGGTCAGACATTCAGCTGGATTCAGCAGGCATTCAACCAGATTGCGGTGCAAACAAAGCGTATTTCTATGAAATGAAGCAAATTCAGGGAAATATGAAAAGCTATGTTACGTGGAAATTTGAACTAGAAGATCACGATAGTCTCTTCCAGTACAATAGTCTTCTTTTCAAAATATTAGCCGGTTGCCTCATGCGTCACTGAACTCAAGGCCTGCAACATAGCTCGTTTAGGGGATGGATAAATCTTTTAATTAATCTCAATAGGTTTTGGATGAGGTCCTAGCAGAAACTGTGATTCAACAGCTCATGGAACTAGGAAGGAAGCAAAAGTCTGTTTCATCACTCATAGTAAGTGGACAAGAATTACAGTGAATACTAAAAGTAGGTGGGTGGAAGATCATTCCGTGGCAGTAGGAAGACAGATTCCTTGCTTGGATGTAAGCCTGAAGGATTTGTGTTTGCTGGAAAGTACTGACAGGAGCACAGGATATAAAGCTCTCCCAGAAGTGCTCAGTAATAACACTTCTGACGCTCATTCTGATGATGGAATGTGTCAGAACATTTTACATTACGCTGACGAAGGGCGTGCCATGCACTGAAACTTGCCCTGATCTATCAGGGTGGAGTTTCATGAAAATCTAGTCTGCGCTGCAATTCAGATCCTTTTTTCCTAGTACCTGAAGACACCTCTCTTGATCAATAATGTTATTTGCAAATTTACTTCCAACTTAAACTGTTACTTCAGGCATAGTAAGTAGGATTCACCTGGTCAAGTGTGGAACTCTACAGTTGTCTAGAACTAGTTATTTACATTCTCTGGATAGACAATGGACAAAGTAGACACTTTTCAGACCAGATTTATATGACTCATTAAGATACCAGCATTTGAATGAGCAGACATTAAAAGGTGGCCTTCTAAATGAATCAAGTGAATCCCATCCTAAAAGTACCATTTTCTATTAAATGTCTAAACTGGGAGTCAAGACAAGTAGTTGAAACACATCTTGTTATCTCCAGAGCATTTAAGTTGACTATAGCTTAAGTGCCCTCATTGAGTATTCAGTGAATCAAACCTAAAGATAGACATTAATTTTGACAAGCTTTGGATCAGGGCCTGTTTGAAGGTATCAGATTTTGTTTCTATTTGTTCAAAGGTTTGCATAAGAACAAGCAAGCAATGTCCAAATAGGAGAAAAGCTTCTTCTTAATATAGCATAGAAAGAGCTTGTTATCTTGCAATCATACGCTTATACTTGCATAATGTTTTAATTTTTATTATTACAATACCTGTACACATTTTAAACATACCCATAAAAAATTAATGTGCTCAAATCTGTAAATACTGTATTATTGCATTATATGCAATATTATGTGTGCTTTGAAATACCCCAAGAAAGTAAAGCACTCTCTTTTAGGAAACACATCAAATGTAGAAGGATGTCATGGTTAAGACTTCATGAGGTTTTGAGAGATTCACTTTTAGAAATGAGATTCAGAAGGGGAAGTAAAGAAGGAATGGCAAAATTATACTATGGGAAATATGAAAGTCTGAGGGGCAAAGCTACAAATGACACACCTAGGAGTTCCCCTAAGCAAAGATAATCCCCAGTTGCCAAGTTTCCTGGCCTTACAGCTCTTTTGAACTTACTGAGCAGTGCAGAAGGACCATAATGGAATGAAAATGAGGACCTTGCCCCCTGTTTTTTTCAGAACAATACCTCTTGGCAGTTGATGGATTTCACAGAACCATAATGAATTACTGTGATATGACTCTATGTTCTTGTTGCTGATGTGCTGAAGGTCCTCCAAGGTACAAGTAAATGTGGTATCTGCGACAGGTTTTTATTTGTAGCTGAATTTTCAGATTTCCTCTGCAGGCATTCTCGAAGTAGACTCTTGGCTTTACAGAAATCAATGGCACTGAAATCATTGCCTTCAGTGAGGTCAGGACTCAAAATTGTATTCTCCACCTCGCTCAAATCTCTGTAACTTTGATATGAAGAACTGAGTTTTCTTGCATTATTTGCTGCATTTAGCCCCTTTCATTGATGTACTGTATCTTATCTGATACATATGAGCAGAACATTGAGGATGCAGGTTCACATAATGCCTTTTTTATTGCAAAATAGAAGTTATGCCTTAATTTTATTATATCTTAGCATCTTTCTCTGACTGTGAAATGTTCAACCATACAGTAGGGGCATGTTAAAACACGTACAAACATGCTGTTCTTATGAAAGGGAGAAAAGTTAAAAACTTTTACAAATGATGACAGGTTGTCCTCAAAAATCTGTTTTCCTAAGACGGTATTTTTTACAATTGTATGTAATGAAATTCCATTTACCAAGCTTCATTAATCATTTTACCTTAGCCGTCCTTATTCCCTTTGCTCTCTGAGAGTTTTCAAAAGGTCAGTGTAACCCCTCCTCATTGCAAATACTGCTGAAATGGCCATGAAAAACCTTATTTTTATTAAACAATTTAGTGTGCATTAACACTATTTCATTTTTAAGAATGTGAGAATTCCCCAAGGATTCAATTATCTTAAACTATAGCCTATAATTAAACTGTAAATTTAAATTACAACTTTTAAAAGAGGAATTTCTAAGTCCGGTGTTTTTCCATAATGTCATGGAGTAGTATATCACAGCATTCTGGAGTCTGTGCATTCATACATTGTAACTTCACTTTTAATTAAGTACATAAAAACTGGCAGATTTTTTAATGAATGTGTGTTTCTGTAATAGCTATTTGCGACATTCATCTACCCATAAAAACGGGGATGTTAATACAGCAGTCTGTTTTATAGACCAGTGTATCCCTGTGGGTAGGGGCAGCTTCCTTTCAAAAGCAGACTGACCTGAGAGAAATTCATAGACAAACCTCATTTCCCACATTTTACACAAAAGTAAGTCAGTCGAGGTGTGGAAACAATGCCCTAAACCAACAAACTAAAGAGATGCATATTTTAACTCATCCCAGAGAGAAGACTGAGAGGAGCCTCCATGACACTTTCATAGGAAAAGAATAACAGATGCTGATCTATGGGAGAAAAGTGTGAAAAGAAGCAATGGGCAGGCATTAAGGTCAATCAAATGCAAATTAGAAATGAGGCACATACTATCAACAGAGGTTATCTTCCTGAACACACTACCAAGGAAGGAGGTGGCTGCTGCTTCTTTTTATGTCTTCCCGTCAAACCTAAATGCCTTTTTGAAAGTCTAAACCAAGTAATTAGGCTAAATAGAGGGGCAACTTGCTGAAATTCTGTACTCCATGACATACAGAAGATCAGGCATGGGGACCTCCAGGCAGCATGATGAAAATCCATGAGGTTGACTTTGAGCCGTGGGACTAAAATCATACACAGAGTGATGAATGTATCCCAGAAAGGAGAGAGCAGGGATCTGCTCCCAAGGAAATTGAATTAGCATTAAAAAGAGGGAAAGAAAAGCACCTAGCAATGGTGGAGGCTATACTATTTCAATCCTGGTTTCCTCCATCTTCGCATGTCCACAAAAGGTCAGCAACAGAAGAGACAGAATTAGAAGCAGTTGTTAAAATGAAAAGTTTTTGTAGGATGTGATCTCTGGCAGGACAGCTTTTTTCTTTCTAAAAATAAAACCAGTATTTTCTGCTTGGAAATTGGTCAAAAGCTAAAATTGTGACCTTGTTTAAGTTTAGTTTGTCTTTTTTTTTTAAATCTAAAAAAAACCCCAAAGTAGAAAAAAAATCCTTCGCTTTCCAACCAACTCCACCATGGTATCAAGAAGCAATAGTTATTTTGAGTAGAGGTAGGTAGACATTAATTATGTAGGTAAAACCTCTCAGAACCGCCATTCTATCTTAGATGACATCCATTTGACAATCACATAACATCAGAGTCAACTTTATGTTACGCAAGTTGTCTCTTACTGAATCAGTTTCTGTAGCAGCTAAAATGCCTTCTACAGACAGAAGTGATTAAGAATTATTTTTAAAAAAACCCACTCAAACTATTTATAAAACTTGCACAAAACTTTGTGTTTAGTTTAGACACAGGTAAATACCAGTTGTCTCTCCCTAAGGACTAACTCTTACCACATACTGCCTACAGGAAAGGAGGGAGGGTGAGGAGCCTGATCTCAGTGATTAAGAAGGACCTGAGTAAAGGTTTCATGTTTCAAGTCACCAAATAAGCCAAATTCTAAATAAACTTAGCCCTTGAGTAATGCCACTATAGGATATTCATTCACGCTGTTCAGAAAGCAACTGTTTATTCCGTTGCCAGCCACCCACAGCAGCAGTCATGTTTATTTAAATGAAGAGGGTGTGGACCCAAGAGCTACATCTTTCCAAACCTTACTGTAGCAACAGAATGTTTGGAAATTGCTGTCATGCGTCCGAAATGTGTCCTATATTGGACAACTTTCTAAGGCCTCCTAGCCATGTTTTTAGGCTAAAGAGTCACCCTGTGATTTTTCTGACCACTAACAGCAGTTCTGGGAGTGTCTTCTTTTCTTCTTATTTTGTTCCGTAGCAGTAATTTACTTCAGATATCAAAAAACCAAACAAACTATATTTAAAACACCTAGTGCACACGATGTTTTTCACTCCTGAGAGGGGTTGCAGGATCACAGGACCACAGGAAAATTCAGGGCAGATGACTCAGGAGGTTATCTAATCCAGCCTGCTGTTCAAAGCAGGGTGAGCAATGAGGTCAGACAAGGTTATTCAGGGCCTTATCCAGAAAGATCTTGAAAACTCCGAGGTTTGAGACTGCAAAACCTGATGTTTAGATGATACAGAGCGCAGGAGTTTGCAATTGCATTCCTTACTATGTGTGAAACAGAGTAGTTAAAATTTTCCAACTACACTTTACTTATGCTTAGCTGCAATGCTCATGCATTTTCATCTTAATTTAAATAATGTAAACCACAACCAGGTTTCTATTTGAATGACTGCAGTAACTACTATTGCCTTGTTTCCCCTTCACTAGCCAACAGAAATTTTGACAACAGGACAAACAGCTCTTGTACACTGCATAATACAATCAAAATGAGAATTAGTGGTAAGGAAGCAGAGAGTCTGTGATACCATTGTTTCAGCTCTCTCAGCAAGGTATGGCAATATGGTATGTCTTGCATACTAGAAAGAGCTCTGAGTGAGCAGGTACAAAGGATTATGTGATAGGCATCAGGCCAGGATTCGATCCAACTGATATGGAACATGTACATGGCCAGGCTGTCCCAAGAGTGATCCTGAGCAATGTGGATGTGTTGACACCAACTGAGTCAAGCCATATACTTTACATCTATCTTAAAAAATGCCAGGACTTGAGGCTTGGTGCTCCCCAGCAAACAGAAGGAAAAATACTTGTAGGGTACTTAAAGAACATACAAAATTTATGAAAGATTGGAGAAGATTTTTTCCATGTTAGCCAGAAAGAACAGTTTACCTGCAGCTATCTGAAGTGTAGGCTAAGACAAAAAACAAACCTCATGAAGAAACTGAGAGTTCGTAAGGGGTGTATTGGCCTACTTAGCTGAGAATTTTTAAGTCTGAATTTAAACATTTATATTATTTTCCAAATCTTGAGGTGGAGAGAGTGAGGACTGTAAGTCGTACACCAAAATCTTTGTGGGATTAACAACTGCAAGATAACCTGGAGAGAGGTTTCAGAGAGATGCCCTGCAGCAGGAGAGGACATGGAGCCAGTTCCCAGGAGGGAATAGAGAAGGCCTTCGCAGAGGCCCCACCACTCCACAGCAGGATGAGGCTGGGCTTGTAGCAGGGTGCCAGAAACCCCCACGATGTTGGCACCTCTGAGGAATGGCTGGCTTCCACAGCCAGAGACTTGGATTACGTAGCAGCTTCTGCACCCTGCCACCAGTCACCATGCAGCATGTCAAAAAGCTACGTAAAGGCTCCTCCTCAGTTGCAAATGACTCACCTGGACAGTACAAGCACTGCTGTACAACTCGGTTCAGCTTTCTAGAAGGTAAGTGAATTGGACCCACCTCCTTTTCTCCCTCTCTGTTTCTCTTCCCTACCCATTTTATTTCTCATCTGTTTTGTAATACTCCTATGGTAATTTTAGA
This sequence comes from Steatornis caripensis, assembly GCA_013398225.1. Classification (NCBI taxonomy): domain Eukaryota; kingdom Metazoa; phylum Chordata; class Aves; order Caprimulgiformes; family Steatornithidae; genus Steatornis; species Steatornis caripensis. The sequence continues at coordinate 44,423 of VZSC01012361.1, read as the reverse complement.
TAAAGTTTTTATGTACGTCCTCTAGATGTACTAGCTGGGGATAGCTGCCAATATTTGCAAAAGAAAAAGCAGGTTGATTCTGTTACAGAACTAGTATAATTACCATAAATTTAGGCTTAATTTTGAAACACAGAGTGACAAATTAGAGGCATAATTTTGGGCAACATTGTAACATATTGTTTTAGTAAAAAGACAGCACAATTACTATTTCAAAATTCAACATTTTTCAAAACAACATCAAAGGAGAAGTATCTGTATTGTTGCAAGAAGCTTTGTTTCTTTTTGCTAGGCACACCAAACATTTGAGAATCTTCAGACTTACGTCTTCCTTAGACACCTGCTGGTAAAAACTAGTAAAGTCATTCTCTATTTCCCCAATCAGTTTAAGGGTTTTTGCACTATCACACACATTTTCAAGTCTCCTAGGTTCACCGTTATGCAAGAGACTACCAGTTATTAAGTACCTAGTTCACAAGTTCTTACCTTAACTGGCATATTGTGTTCCTTGAGTATAAAAAAGCACATCACCGTGTCCTGTGTGATGGGTTCCATCCAGCTTTCTGAGAACTCTGCAAAAATTACTTACTTAGTTATTGACAAAAGAAACACATTTTTCAGAATCTCTCACCTGTTATGCATGATGCAAGTTTGCACGTATCAGAACTTCTAAGATTAAGTAAAGCTTCTTCACCACTGGTGATATTTTTTTAAGGTTTAATCATTAACTTTCACTACAGAGTTTGTGTTCACAGAAAGTTAGAAAACGCTTAAGTGACAGCTGCAGCATGTTCTTGGGCCATTCAAGGCTTTGGCAAATCCAACTACCAGTCAAGTTCCCAGCAGGCTTTCCCAACAGGAACAGGACAAAACTCTATTGTGATAACCCGTGAGATACCAGCATCTTTTATCCTCATCGTTCCATCTTTCACGACAGGATAACTCAGATTAATTTTGTTTTGCCACAGATCTGAACAGCCTCAACATGGCAGCATTATAATGCACCACATCATAGGGTGGAAACCCCTGAAAGAATCATTCTAGCCTGGCACCAGGCAGGTACAAAGACATGGTTTCGCAAGACTGAGCCACACAGCTGAAAGCATAAATCCAACATTTATGCACACCACTGGAATTCATAAATTACACCCTAAAACCTGTAAATCCCCAGTATTTCAGCACCTGACTCTCCACTAGTAAAACGCCTTAAAAGCCCATGTTTCTATGGCTAGGCACGTGCACAGCGAGAGGTAAGTCTTCACCAGGGATTCAGAAAATAAGCATTTCTTCTCAAAGCATGCTTAGTCTAAGACTGTAAATGCATACCCCTGTCCGTAGTATATAATTCCACTGTGGAACTCCTTGCCACAGGGAACATGGATACTGAATTTTACATGAGTTCAAAAACAGAGGGCATAGATACCTGACAGATGACTCTGTCAGGGACTACTGAGTATGGAGGTACCACATCCAGCTCAGGAAGGGCCTGAGTCACCAGTCAGTGTATTCAAACACGCAGAGACTATTCAGAGGATATATCACCCTATGTTTGGTCTGTACAAGTCCTTCCCTCAGCATTTGCTATTGACGGCTGTGAGAGAAAGGACACTGAGGGAAATGGACCATTGGTCTGACGCACTATAGCTATTCATATGTTTTTATAAGCCCATTGACAAAAGAATTGCATTTCTTAGCAAGCTCTCCAACAACCTTTAGTAGTCCATATATTCACAGCGAAGCATTTAAAGCCGTTAACCCAGCAAATACAGAACTTATCCACAGGGCTGAGGGGCAGCTTGCTGATGGGGAATCTACTCTTTTCCCTAAGGACATTCACGGCTTCTACACATGAGGAAGCAACTATAATTAAAAAGAAAGAAGATTCCACAAAGTCCCAGTGCATTGTCTTGCTTGAGATTCAGCATTCACTGCAGAGGTAAAACTAAATGGTACTGACAGAAGATAAACGTGAGTCCTTGTTTCCACGTATCGATGAGTGTCCTGAACAGAGGCCAGCTGTTTAACAGGAAATGTCCAGCATCATTGCTACTCCCTTTTCCTTTAGGAAGAATATGTTTTAAGTAAGGGAGTCTAGGTATCAAGATTGCCTGTACTTCCAATCTGTATTTCCACTGGCTACCACAACACTAAAATTTAAGCAATACAAAGCCTAAGTCACTGATCTGAATCTAGTTGAGCATTGTCATATAACCCAGAGGAGTACTTTGTAGAGGACAGAATATGCGCTTCCTTTCTTCCATATGAAAGCAATGCTGCTAGTTGAGGAAAGTCCCGCTTTCTGCTGTCATGGCCAATGCCAAAAATTGAACTGTGTGGACTGCCTCTGCTAACAAATGATAAGAGAAGTGGGCATGATTAATATCTCCCCTTCCAACATAAACCCCCAGGGAAGAATATCCACAGCAACAGGGAGCCCTGAGGCATTTGCAGCAGACAGTATTTCCAGACAGATGAAAACACATTGTACTGCCAGAGTCACATAAACCATTTCTGATTTGGTCAGCATCATCTTATGCATGATTTAGTAATGGGTTTGTATTCAGCTTTACAGTAGAAGGACTGCACAGGTCAAGGCATCCTAATTCTTTTCCTTTTTGATTGACTATAACTTGCTCTCTTGTGGGAAACCTGAGAAATATTTTCTGGGGTGCATGTGCACATCTTTTCTTGTCCAAATGATCTGATATCTTAAATTTATATTCTTCCATTTTGTTAGTTATCAGTCTAAAGCATAAATATCCTTGTTATGCATTTACAACATAAAAATGCTGTATAGTGTACTGTGTATAAGGACACTTAGACAAATTCTAAACTAGATATTTCAGTCTTCACTTATTGAACTCTGCTTATCTTACTTCCGGTTATTTAAGAATGACCAAATGATTCTTATATTGTGAGTACAAGCTGTATTTCTCTGCAACTTTCTTCTGTTTATCTTGAAAAAGAAGACTTTAAAAGTCAGAGTCTTTAAAAGGCCGTAAATAAATAAGGGTATCTTGTGTTATTAATTTAAAAAAGACTGAAAAAAGATGTGGAAACCCAGAATCAGCCAACCTTTACTATAAAACTTCATAACCTGACAGAACAGAATTATCTTGCTCTGTGAGGAAATGTGGCCACTTAGGTTAGCATCACTGATACACTTTCACAGGCCACATTCTTCACCTTCTAAGCAACCCTCAACATTGAAGGTTGAGTGTTGCTCTTTAAGTATGGGTGGTGGTAAAGGGTTTAATATGTGTTCCTACATCATGACAGCCGTATCCTGTCTGCACCGCTGAATGAGTATGAGAGCTTGCCCTAAGGAGCCATGGCACTGGAAGGAACAAGGCTGGAGTTTCTCTTAAGACCCAGGCACCATCCAACATTTCTTTTCCCAACTGGACTTCAGAGGAATGAGCAACATCTGCTGCTCTGCACGAGGCATGCTGCAGTGTGTCTTTTTAGCTTGATTATGTGAAATGTCACGGTGGCTTTTAGAGAAGGAAGTGAAAACTTTTGCTGTTCTACTCTCTCATGATGTGGAGCCAGATGAAAAGGGAAGTGGGGTGCTGAGCAGTCCTATCCACCACCTCCCCAGCCTAGCACAGAGCACAGCTGGATCCAGCATTGGAAGTAACAAGGGCAAAAGTGATTGAATACACAACAGTCCTTTTTGAAAATAAAAATAAATGTAGTCAGAAAATACTTCAAATACTTCAAGTCAGGACTGCATCACAAGTATGACACAGAGCCTGGCAGAGCAGAGCACAGGCAACAACCAGCATTGCCTGGTAGGCTGGCCAGAGGCGAACCATGCCTGTTTACATACAGCTACACACAAAGTCAGCCTCCAAGGAATAAGGAATGATGTTCTTATTTGCTGTGATAAAGGTCAGTGCTCCTCACACACTCCTCAGTCTGTATTTATGGGTGTCACCTTCGACTCTGGGGCTGCAGTCTCGCAATCAAGCAGCTTTGGGTGCAGCGTGTTGCTAAGTGAGGAAGATTCACTGACCAGTGAGGGTCTGCAAGACCCAAGAAGGAGGCAGCAGGGCAGAGAAATCCATGTTCCTTGCTATTACAAGGTTTGTTGGCATTATCCCATGCTGAGAGTGTAGGCAGATTTAAGATACAACTTGCCTTGGCCGGGATAAATAAGAGAGAGG
>VZSC01012361.1:0-36019 GCA_013398225.1 Steatornis caripensis | reverse complement strand
CTCCCCGGCGGCGCCGCGCCCCGTGTCTCGCGGCGTCGCGTTGCCATGGAGCCGCGGGGCCCGGGCCGAGAACGTCCCTGTGGGGGCGCAGCCGTCGCTCGCTGGCGCGCGCGGCCCCCCTGTCAGGTTAACGGCCGCCCCGGGGCCCGCGGCGGCGGCGCCCGTCTCCGCTTCCTCGGGAGGTTCACCTCCCGCCCCGCGCCCTGACGTTTGGTCTTGACACGGCGGTGCCGGCGGGCGTTAGGTTCAACGGGGCCCTGCGTCCTGACAGGGGTCGGGGCTTTGTCCTCAAGACCGATGGCGGGCAACGGGCGCGCAGCCCCTGTTGCTTTATTCGCGTGTGCGTACCTGCCCTTGGCTTGGTGTCTTGTCAGTGAGGACAAGTGGGTAATTCCAGCTCCAATGCCCTTCTAACTGTTAGTGACAGCTGTGCTCCACCGAGGTTATGGCAGACTTTCGTTTTTAGGCAGAATTTGAGTGAGACTAATTGCTTGTTATGGAAGTACGTGGTGGAAGGTACGTGGAAGAAGGCACAGAGAGAATTACAGGAGAGGAGGATCGTTCTGGGGTCAGGGCTTGACAACAGAGTTAACATGTTTAGGGGGTTGCCTGTGCTGTTTTGTTTCCCAGAATGTATGAACTATAAGGAGTAAAGCAAGATTTTAAGTTTTTTCAGTATTCCATGCAAAAATGCTGTAACCTGCGTGGGAAACGTATAACTGCAGCGAGAGGAGCTGCTAACAAAATTACTTAGAAGTGCCAAAAAGAGAGAAATATGAGTTCAAGTTGGTTATTAAAGCAATACGTTCTTAAGTTTGCACAATGCATCATGCTCCAGTTGAGGTGGTTCACCTCACCCGCAAGGAAAAATACAGCAGAAGAGCAACTTCCTTTAACTGCCGTGCAACTTGCAGCACAGACCTATTCTTTCAACTGCAATTTAAGAGTCTCGTTCAATTATAGCTACAGTATTATAAAACATGTCCCAGAAATCAGAATTAACTATAGATGTAGGACCCAAGACTACCAATCAAGGTAAGACCTTGAACGTCATCGTTAGCTGCCTTAAACTTTAGGGGGGTGAATGTCTGTGTCTCTTTGATTATGGCAGTCGCCTGAAGAGGTAGGTGACTAAAATGTATCTGGAATCTTCTCGAATCTTCTGTTTTGTTAACCTGATCTAACATTTTCAGTTATTGCAAATGTACTTAATGGAAAGACAGATAATTTAACAGCCATTTGCTTCAGACTTGCAGATCTACATGTTTGTTAGATTGTTATGATAAACTGTTCACAGTTGAAAAAAATCTGACAGTACTGATCTTAAGTTCTTGCACATCTGTTTTGTAGAACTTGCTCTCCAGGTAAGGTGTATACCAGTAAGAGGCTTCCACAGGAGGAGTAATGGACATGCCAGTTAATCTGCATTTCTCGGGAAGGGTTACTTAATCGGTGTGATACTCAGCCTTCTGTTATTATAGTTTAACCCCAGCAGATACAGGCAGTGGAAAGGTTAAATAGCCTTACTTTACTGTATTTATATTCATTGTTATAAATTTTATGACTATATATTTTCTACATAAAGCAAATTGCTTTTTAAACAACAATAAAGGACAATGAAGCTGCTTGACCAGTTTTTGTGCAGTAAGCACTTCCTGCTCTTGGTGCATATTGTTTTTAAAGCAAGCAATAAAATCTTGGCTACTCTTCTTCATGGCATTTAAATATTGGATATGCCTTTTTCAAATGCTGCTGAGACAAGACTTGCAGTTACCGTAGGTCTGGAAGGCATTTTGCATATTTGTGCAGTACTGTCGCTTATACTAAACGAACATAGCAAATACAGCCTCTCTGTGTCATTTTAACGACTTGTGCAGCCATAATGAACGTCCTGTAAAGTTGGGCAGGGTCAGAGACTTCTAAAATGGTAAAGTTCTACTGCTTTCATGAAAAATACAGACTTGCAGAAAGGCTCTGTTAGTTCCCCCACTGAAAAAGACAAAATCGCATAGGCTCATTCCTTGCTTCAAGGAAGTTACTAAGGGGAGAATCTTTAGATAGCTTTACTACAGGGCATGCTTTTTGCTTCTTATTGCAGATCAGAGAATCCGTTCAAGAGACATACTGTAGTAGCAGATGAAGCTCCAGTCAATCCTGTTGTTGATAGATATGCTTGTTCTATTTGTCATTTGAATTCTGAGTAGTCGGAGAAAGATGAGAGCACTGTAGACTGATGTAATATCTGCAGGTGCAACCTCTTGCAGTTTCAGGCATCCAGGTTATAAAATTTTCCATTGGCACTGTAGTTTCCTCACAAGGGGGGAAGCTCCACCCCTTAACTATTTGTAAATTCAGCAGATTCTTCAAGTAGTTTCTCAACAATTTGACATTTCTGCTCAGTAGGTTCAGGCATTCCCAGTTCATAAAGAGTATCTGCAGAGCTGTAAACTGTATTTTCTGTAGATACAAAATTTATTGCCACTGGTGATGTGCTGGCCACGTTACAGCTCAACTCTGATCCAAATCTCCTGGTACTGATGAACTGTTTCTGCTAAATGCTGCCATGTACTACTGTAGAAGGGAATCAATACCTGTGTTACAGTGCAAAGTCTGATATCTGAGTTGAAACAGCTGACGGAGTTGACTTAATGCCACAACACAGATTTTATGCTGAATCTAAGACTCATTTTCCTTTGCCAACTTCGTTGTTGTGTGGTGGCTGCGGAAGAGGTACATACTGGGCAACTGGGAAACTTGCTGTTTCACAGTGACACCACCGTGTTTGCCGTTACCCTTTCTGCTTGTGTTCTCTGTTTGGCAGCTGTCAGCCAATGCATATTCCTTTATAAGCAAACTTATAGAAGGAAAACTTGTCCTAGAAAACAGCCTGGAGTCTCAATGACTGTTCTTTAAACACTACTTTAAGAGTTCCTGTTTTTCTTGATCCATTTTCACGTGTATGATGGGCTTCCTGCTAATCTTGGNCCAATGCATATTCCTTTATAAGCAAACTTATAGAAGGAAAACTTGTCCTAGAAAACAGCCTGGAGTCTCAATGACTGTTCTTTAAACACTACTTCAAAGTCCCTGTTTTTCTTGATCCATTTTCATGTGTATGATGGGCTTCCTGCTAATCTTGTTTTTTTTTCAGTGTGAAGGTCTACTTTGAATTACTGTAGTTTGGAGGGGACTTTTGAAACCATGTTTCTAAATCCATTTCCGCAGACCACACACCACACTTCCACTGCAACCCCTACACTTGTGCGGGCAGCTACCAGTTGTCTAAACCAGCATTACATTTATTTTGCACATCAGTAGAAAAGTGGGTTTCCTCCCACCCTCTCAACCTCTACCCCTATTAAATACACTCCTTAAAGACTAGAACTAGCTTGTTTTCTCGCCTATTTTTTTCTTACCCATAAATTTCTGAGATTATTAGTAAAAACTGCTTACTAGTTACTATTTGTTCTTATTTTGCTAGATTCTGTTAAAACAAAAAATTTTCATTTACTCTCATTTCAGTCCCTGCGTGCTGCTCAGCTCGCTACAATCTAGCACTACTGGCCTTTTTTGGGTTCTTCCTCCTGTACGCGTTACGTGTGAACCTAAGCGTTGCTCTGGTGGATATGGTAGAACCCAACACAAGCTTAGCAAAGAATACAACTTCCAATGTGTGTCCAGAGCATTCCTCCACCATAAATGTTCCTCGCAACACAACGGTGAGATCTCAAACATATTTTCCAATAATGCGGCATGTAAAAGTCTCTTTAATAGAAGTCTGTGATTGATGACTCATGCTTAGGTGGCAAGAGAACAGGCTGCATCTTTACCGGATGGCCTTTTCAGGGGTTCTTTAAAAGCTATTCTGAAAAATAATAGCCTTAAATGACTAGCTAATTTAGAAGTGCTGTGCTCAAGGTCAGGTTTTTTTACGTACATCCTTTCTGTGCTATTCCTTACAAATTGGCTGAGCTGACCTTGTAGATCTATTATGACTCACTGTTTCATGTGCCAGTGATCAACTGTTACTGTTAGATCTGCGTCAGAGCTCGCATCACTGTCCGTATTTGCCTGTTCTTCATAAAGTCTCAATGGCATGAAATTTCATTACAAATTAAAATGTAATATTTTTCTCTTCACTTCTTTGATCTCTTTCCCAGATCATGATTCTTGTCTTTATATCCTTTATCTCTGACTTCCCTTCCAGTAATCCTTAAAATCACATTTCTTAACTGAACTGTTGGATATGAAAAAAATGTTTTAAAAAAAACCTCAACAAAACAACTTTGTGAATTTGGACTTGCATAGATCTTGCCTTATAATTGACGTTTATTACCAAGCACTCTTGCTGTCTTCCTGCCTTCATTTTTGTTTCGTGTTTGCTTGTTTAGAGGTCATTTATTTTTAGCACGAGGAAATTATAACTGCGAACTTTAGGGGAAGAATATTCTGTCTCATCACTTCTGTGAAATGTATGCTGCTTATTTAGATGCTGATAAACTGGGCTTTTGGAAGTGATCCCAAACTTCAAAATCACTCTGTTGGGCAAGGGTTCATGACTTCTTGCTTACTTCTTCCTTTATAACTCCAGGCTTCTTGTCTCGATCATCTTTACTTTCAAAACTTCGTCCACTAAACTCATCTGCTGTGCTTGTCGTGTTCTTCCACCTACTCTTGTGAGTCCTGTCCTTGGCTGCTCTCTCTCTCTTTATGTTAAATCTAAGAATCTGCATCTCGTTGTTTGCTTTTCTGTCCATAAATTTTCTGCAGGAAAAGCCATTTTCTAGAGCATGACAGAATGTCCACACTATGATACAGAAGTGGGATTCACACTCATGCAGACTATGTAGTCCGTACGTGTGTCACCTAGCCCAAGCTGCTTAGAACTCAAAAAGCGGTAACTGCCTGAGCGCTTACATTTCACGTTGTGACAATTTTCATACTTGGCCTAGATCTGTCTAGACAGACTAAACGACCTGAATGAGCTTTCAGCACAACTTTGTATGCAATATAGATGTGTGTAGAGGAAGGAGACCCTAGGGAGGAGGCCATGAAAGATTTGTAATTTAGGTATAAAGGACTAAATGATGCATCAAAGTTGTATAAAATACGGTCAGAGAAACTGCTATTTTGAACTTACTGCATTTTGGATTTTTTTTCTCTTTTTAGGGGGAAAAGTATTCTTGGGATGCTGATACTCAGGGGTGGATCCTTGGTTCTTTTTTCTATGGCTATATCATTACTCAGATTCCAGGAGGATATCTTGCAAGCAAAATTGGAGGGAAGTTGTTACTGGGGTTTGGCATCTTTGGTACCTCTGTATTCACCTTGCTTACTCCCTTAGCCGCAGATTTGGGAGTTGGCTACCTCATAGCTGTCAGAGCCTTGGAAGGACTGGGAGAGGTAATCCTTTTTCTTTATATAACTTGAGAAGGTATCTGAAAAATTGGTTAATAAAACATAGTGATTAGACCCTGTGGGTGTTGGTATGCTGGAGTAGTATATGGATTGTTTCATTTTAAGTAACTTAGTTTTAATTTTTTAAATAAATAAAAAGTTTGCCCTGTGTTTTAGCCTAGGCTTTTCAAATAAGAAAAAGGTTTTATTTGTAGGGATGCTTGAGACAAAACTAGAATTATTGCTTCTTATTTGTCAGAAACCAGAAGCTCAGAACAGTATTGTTTGTATTCTTGCAGCTTTTCCAATATATACAGAATCAAAAGCAGGAGAAGTTAATTCTGCCTACTCATGCCTTGCACGCTTTTTTTTTTGAAGTGGTTTCTTGCTAAAGAAGAAACAAACGGATTGTACTACTGCTTTTTAATGAAACATGCTTTGAAACATGCAGAGTTGAAGGGAGTTCTAAAATTGTTGCATTTCAACAGAATGAAATGTTATTTTTTAGGGTGTTACCTTCCCAGCTATGCATTCAATGTGGTCTTCTTGGGCTCCTCCACTGGAACGCAGCAAGCTCCTTAGTATTTCATATGCAGGTGAGAAGTTCCCACGCTGATAACAGGATTATACATTTTTACTGCAGTAACAGGGAGGATTGACTTAAATCAAGGGGATTTATATTATAAATTTTAATTAGCGCTTAATCTGGCAAGCATAACATTGAATTAAACCTTGCTTTGCATTCATTATCTTCATTTATTCATGGTTCTTATAACCCTCAGAAAAGGTATTGATCTGCAAGTAAGTATAAACTTCAGACTAACTTTGGTATAAAGTGATGCACAGAGTTACTGTGAAGCTGATTAATAGAAGATACTGTAAATAAAGGAGATTTAGTATACAGAACAAAAAAGCTGGAGCAGAATCACAGAATAGAGGTGTTTGGTTTTTGGAGATTTATTTTAAGTGGTTTTGGAGGAACTCAGGGAAGGAAATGTCCAAGGTCCCAGGTATTGCTGCAAGAGCGCCTTGTCAGAGTCCAATACTCCCTGACCAGATTTACTTATGTAAAGATATTTGATGTTAGACAGCATTTTTGATTTAGCAAAGTGATGCAAAATATATTGAAAGCACAGTACAAATGTAAGTTAACACTTAGCAAAATACAGCAATTGCAATACACATTTGTATTACTGGTCTCTAATATGCTCACCATCATGACACTGGGAATCCCCAGTCGCCAGGAAGGAATACATGAGTTCAAGGCAGCTCAAGTGTGTTGTGCTCTTAGAAATTCTGTTGTTAGTTGTTGTTAGTTTTTATACTTTATGTTGGGCTGAGTCATGTACTCACTCCCCTCATGTTGATCTGCGTGACTCAGGGGGACAGTCACACTTTTAATGAACTCCGGAAGAAAGTTTACAGCACCAGCTGATCCAGTCAACTGACATAGCTGTTTATCTAAAACAAAGGCCACCCTCTGGTCCCCTTTGTGTTGAGATAAAGCCAGCTTTCTTTGTAACAGCTGTGGTCAGTCACACCCTGTATTATTCCCTGAGCTTCATGGACACATTCCTCTTGCCCATCTCCAGCTCTAGTGGCTCACTTGTGCCAACAGGAATGAAGCCTTAATCATTTCTTCCTCACATCTCCTCACTTCCTTCGTAGCCAAGTGTCTCATTCCTTCATCTGTGCTATTTCAAGCACTCATCAGGCCCTTCCATGAACCACTTTAACCCACCTAATGCAGCAGAAAGCTTTTTCTCTTTTTTTGTATATGTTTTGTGCAACATTAGTGAATTAAATCTACTTTAAAAGAAGTCTCCGTGTGAGAGCCGGCACACAAGTTAAGTAGACAGTTGGGACTGACATCTACTGCATTTAACAATTGGGAACTTTCAAACTGTCCTTTTGTATCTTGTGAAACTATATGCTAGTGTATTAGCCAGAAGGGCCGTGGCCTTCAACTACCAGTTGTTAGCAGTTATGGACGAATAAGGCATCTTGTATAAACTTAGCAGAGTGTTTCCTTTTCCCCACATTTTCATGGTTGGCAGTCACGTGGTCTGTGGTTTATTTAATCACAATCAAGTTGATTTTCTAAGAGAACATATGATTGAGGTTATATGTAGTTATTTTGATTTACATTTTGCATGAAGTATGTGGTTTTGTTTGTGGTTGAAGCTTTCTGCCTTAAAGGCTTTCTGCCTTAAATATTATTGTTTTCATGAAGATGGAACCTAGGCAGCCAGCATATCAACTGATATCAACATAATATAATGTTTTCTGAGTTGAGATTACATTTGGAGAAGTGATCGTATAACTAACCTTGAGAGACAAGGTCTACTATTTACTCGCTTAGGAGTAGAGCTCCTAAGTATGTAAATAGTATGGATTGGGTTTCTAGTTTAGATTTGGGATGGGGAACTTGCCATCCTTTGCAAAATATATATTGAATTATAAACTCAAGAATAGTTCTTTCTTGCTGTTGGCTTGTATCTGACCTGGAACCTGCTCATCTTTCCCTTCTTCCTTATAGGATCCTATACCCTGTCCTTAATTGTACTGTGGTCAGCGCTCTCTTGTTTTGCAGCAGTGCTAGTTAACTAATTTGTATTGTTTTGGATGTACCAGAGCCGTCACTTTATTGGAGGTGAATGTGCCGAGATTGCCTGTCTTTTATTGCTTTTTGCTTGTGATTTTGGTTTACTTGGAGCTGCCAAAGCAGCTTATGTGCCTCTCTTTAAGGTGAAATGGCAGCCCTCTAGTGGTGGTGACAAATCTTTTCTGCATGATTTATTACAGAAAAATACTATAAAATAACTGTGAAATGCCGCTTAGTTTAAAGGGTCTATAGGAGATCTAATTGTTGTTTTTCCAGTTTGTTTTGCTTTCTTTTGGTAGGTGCACAGCTGGGAACTGTTGTCTCTCTGCCGCTATCTGGTTTAATTTGCTACTATATGAACTGGGTTTATGTGTTTTACATCTTTGGTAAGTGGGTTTTTTAATTATTAAAAGTGCAATCCATATTCTTTTTGAAAAGCATGATATATTATAAAACTTACTTTATGTTTTAAAAATGTGTTTGACATGTAGCATTGCTATTTTATTCCTCCTGGGAAATTAGAGATATTTAAAGCTAAGTAGATTCCTGTGTGTGGCTATGTAGGCCTTGCTTCCAATGTGCAAAGCTGTCTGAGTTGGACAAAAGCTGGTGCAAGTCGACTGCTCTTGACTCTCCTGCCACTTGGAAACAACAGGCTGAAATTTCTTAATTGAAGTGTGAAATTGAGTTAATAACTTTAATCCCAGGAACAAACTTTTTCTCTGAATGAAAGAACATGTGAAAAGTTACTGCTGCTTTAAATGGAAACTGGGTGGAAAATCTCTCTAGAGTCACAGGACCCCGAAGGGATACCCAAAATTCCAGGCATAGCATGTTTACTGTGAGTTATGTTCTAGACGAAGCTCAAACACAGAAAATATTTTCTAACAGCATGTCATAGATCTAACTAATGCTTTTTATAGGTCTGAGCCATTTATATGTCTGAGCTATTTCATATTCTGCATGGGGAAGGGAGAATCAGAATAAAAGACAAGGGTTACACTTTCCTCAACAAAACCACTTCCAATTTTTGCATTAACAAAAAGGATTCAAAACAAAGAATTGGACAAAACAAAATAAGTTACAATGTTGTATAAAAGTACAGTTGGTTTGGACCGACTATTGAAAAGTTACCTTTTTCAAATCACAGTCCTGGAGCTTGTCTTAAAAAAGAAAAGGAGGATTGATACATCAGTTAAGCCGTATGTGGTGATATTCTGTGTATGTGCACAAAGTATTTTTTGTGATTGAACTAAACGTGAATTCTTTTCCTCTGGATGAGCCATAGACTTTGTGGCTGTTCCATATGACTGATAAAAATACAGTATGTATGTGTATGCAACTTTCTTGCTGTGTGAGGCAATTCCAAGAGGAAGAAAAAGAAAACCCACAAACCCCCCCCATTTTCCTGCTTAGTCCTCTTTATTGTTTATTACCTCTAAATGTGCATTGCTAAGCCACTTTGGGGAGCTACTGTTTGAAAGTAGATAGAAAAATAATGTTCATTAACATTATATTACAGTATTTGGAAAAAACTTCTAACTAAATAATCTGAGAGTGTTATTCACCCGATATAATTGCTTATGTTTTTATTTCTATCTCTGTACCCATCTTTTCCCAACAATAGGTGCACTTGGCGTATTATGGTTCTTCTTCTGGATGTGGTTGGTTAGTGATACACCAGAAACTCACAAGAGCATTTCACATGTTGAAAGAGAATATATACTCTTTTCTCTAAAAGATCAGGTACAGCACTTTGATATAGTCATGCTTACTTAAGTAAGAACATAAACCACGAATATTGCCATTAGTGTCATGCTGTGTTGATGTCTAGGAAAACATCATTAATCCAAGACAGAGGCAGAATTTGTCAAAAAAAAAAATTAAAAATACAGTGCAGTTGTCTAAGTGAGAAACAATCAATAATCTAACAAAGCATTTATAATAATGCCTTTTGTCACAGATGTTGTTGCAGTGCTTTTTAAATAAAAAGCTCAAGTCTATCACTTCTCTCTGAACTACATCCAAATCTGTATAATGTCTTTAAATTTTGCAATACAACATTTTACAACTTCTTTTCAATGTGTCTTCTACAGTAAGAAAGAGATTACTGTCTGTGGAGAAAACATTTTGAAAATGCTAATGAGCCAGTTCCTAAAGCATGCGTAAGAGTTTACTCCTGTGACCAGCTATATGTATTTACAACCTGTGAAGCTGGCTGAGAGACCAAAGTTAATATCTAGGACTGAGTAGGAAAGATTCAGCTAAATAAACACGTGGGGGTGACTTTAAATATTTAATCATTTACAGTAAAAGCAGAAGGCAACAAATCTCAAGAAGGGAAAGCATACTTTTTGAAATTCTTATTATAAGACATAATAGTCATTGGTTTACTTTGCAATAGTAAACAACAAAGCAGAAACATACATCAGTATACCTTCAGTGGGAACACAGTATTTTATTCATTGCTGATGACTTGCATCTTTTGACTGAGACTCATTTTGTGCCCTTCAGAACGAATGTTCAGCGTTGATTTGGGTAGGATCAGACCACTGTATTTAGTAAACGTTCGTGTTGATGTCCTGGTCACTCTTTCTCTTCCCTTTTTCTTTGCCTCCTGCTTGCTAGCTTTCTACACAGAAATCTGTTCCGTGGAGACCTATACTGGAGTCCCTTCCGCTCTGGGCTATCGTTGTGGCACACTTCTCTTATAACTGGACTTTCTATACACTTCTTACGCTCTTGCCCACATACATGAAGGAGATCCTGCGGTTTGATGCACAGGAGGTGAGAAACAAAAATATAGTAATTTTCTTCCAAATTAAATAAATAAGAGATGTTCCCTGCTGCTTAGAATAGAGGAACCTGTTTAAGAATCTTGCAATGTAAAATAGCTGGGAAATGGTAAAATAAATCCCAACAATTAAACAGATGCATCAAAAATATTGCCTGCTGTGTAATTTCCACTTTTTTCAGGACTTCTTTAACATTTAGTTCAATGTTAGCTTTCGAGCTCGTTTTTCTGGTTGAAGATGCGTGTTACCCATTTTTAACTGCTCTGATTTAAAACAATAACTATAAAAATATTTTTCTCTTTTATATGGTTTGTATGATTGCTTCAGATTTTATGGCTTGTTTTATGACTTCTGAAATACTATCTACTTCTTTGCTCGCTCATAAAGGAGAACATTTCCAGTTAAAAAAGAAAAATAAAACTAAGGAAGTCACTGTACAAGTGGCATTTTTGAAAGTCTTACAAGGAGAGGCGGGGGGAAGGGAATAGGAAGCTTCAGTCTGATTGGATCCCCNTATGGTTTGTATGATTGCTTCAGATTTTATGGCTTGTTTTATGACTTCTGAAATACTATCTACTTCTTTGCTCGCTCATAAAGGAGAACATTTCCAGTTAAAAAAGAAAAATAAAACTAAGGAAGTCACTGTACAAGTGGCATTTTTGAAAGTCTTACAAGGAGAGGCGGGGGAAGGGGATAGGAAGCTTCAGTCTGATTGGATCCCTTTTGACACTGTCACTTTTTTTTCCTTTGCTCAATGAAAGGCAGAGGTAAAATTCCTTTTTTAGTAAGGTAAATAGGATGAAACAAAACTATAGACTTAAAGTCCAGGAACAGTGCTTTTCAAGGATATTTTTAAAAATGAAATTATTTATCAGGGAAAAAAATTACAGGGGCAAGGGGATGGAACTTTCTTATTTGTAGCAATTATTTGACAGTACTGGTCTTTCTTTAATGAGAAAGTTTCAGTGATAGTGTAGTTTACATGGAGAAGCTGGTACGGCTCAAGTAAAAAGGTGCTCAGAAATTTCAAGTTTAGTATAGGCTTTTCCTGGTTTTAACACGAGATTGGTTTAGAGCAAACTGAAGATTCATGCCATGCGAAAAAGAGGTGATGCCAGCAATCTTGGGAGGAAAAGATGGGGAATCTTAGCATTAGAAGAGAATGTTGCCATAGGTCAAGCTGCAAAATGGCTGGAAAAAGCTAGCTGAAGTTGCTGGTTGAGTTCTTTATTATGCCTCTTGAGGGAATACCTGCATAAGCATCTATGAAAATAATTTGCTACCACAGCGCTCGATTGCATGAGTTTTGTAAAACACCATTGCATTAAATGCTAACAGGTTCTGATGTGGTTTCCTATGTCTCTGGGTTATGTTTCTTCTTTTTGGAGTGCCTTAGAGTACCAACTGTTGTGAACATTTGGAAAAAAAAAAAGAAAAAGCTTGCATAATAGCGTTGGACTAACTTTGTTGCCACACATATAGATGGAAATTGCATTACTGTTTAAAATAATATATAGTTGCTACTGTATAGTCTACCAGTTTCCATCCTATAATAAACGGATTGGTTAAAAATAATACTGTGTCTTTGAACAGTGCTTCAACAGAAGCTTTTTTTTTATTACTGAGACTATCTTCTATTTTTCAAAATTTTGCTTACTGCTGTTTGAAAGCTGAGCATTAAAACTCAACAGGCAGCATGTTTGAATGCTAATAGAGTGGATTTCAGGTCGGGATGTGCTTCTGGTCTCATTTCAAATTAAACTTCCTGGGAAGCTTTCACTGCTGCTTTGACAAATATACATTTTATACTAGTGTATAAACGTTAGAGTATTTGTATCCAATAGCTATCCAAATATCTCTCTTTAATCACAGGTTAGGTCGAATTATAGCTATGTTATAAGTATTTATCCATAATTGTATGGAAAGGCTGTAAAATTATGCGGCTTAGTAGTACCTTTTGTTTCCCCTCATCAGAAAAACATGCAGAATCAGGCAGAAGTCTCTAAACAGCTCTTATTTAAAGTAATGGGCGTTAACAAGTGACTTCAGTGTGAGCAATGTCAGGTCCTGAATAATAGTTTTGCTTCGGGATCATAGAATGTCCAGCCTGGAGCTGGTGAAAGTCCTAGTTCTGTATCTTTGATTATAGCCAGCATCAGATGTTTCAGCAGATAGATACGGGATAATGTGATGTTTTAGAGTTACAGTAGTACAAAACCCTGGGATTCCATATAGCTTTCAAAATCCTGAATGGTATCTGCAATTTCCACTTCCTTTAGTAACTCACTCGATAGCCTGTCCTGCTTGAAATTGGTGTTCCTGAAAACTTGCATGATCAGGTTAATGTTGACAGAATAACTTCGTGTATAGTTTTCTTTTTCCTGAACCCAGATGGTGATTTAAACCTTTGGTCTGGCTGCATTGGTAGTTATGGATTAAGTCATGCAATGGAGAGTTTATACATTGGTAACTTCAAAACATTTTGCTTTTTCTATCCATAGGTTTTTCTCTTATGGTAATATCAACAATAGTTATGCGGATGGATGGTTTTGACACCTCTGGTTCAGTCTCTGTTAATGCTCCAGCACAAGTGATTTTTCAGCCTATTGAACTGTCCTTTTGGTGTTTTAACTGTCTTTTTTTTAATCTCCTTCACAGAATGGTTTTTTATCTGCCCTACCTTATTTTGGCTGCTGGTTATGTATAATTCTGTCTGGACAAATTGCTGATTATTTACGGGAAAAACAGAACTTGTCCACTGTTTGTGTTCGCAAATGTTTTACCCTCATAGGTAAGTGCAAATATCATCTCTGTTTGGAACATATCATAGTAAAAGATTGCCAAAAGCCTTGTTTAGGTCAAGATACATCATTCTTGCAATCATACTGATTAAATAAATGGTGAGGTAGAATCACAACTGAAGTGGTGATAATTGCTTGACAGAATGATACCTTGTGAATGGCTTTCTCAAACTGAGATGAGGTGTTCTGCATGAGCCTATTCCCAGCCCTGTGTTGTTCAGTGCCTTGTTTATTTAAGACTTAAGTAACTTTAATAGGAATACACTTGCAAAATTTACAGTTGCTACCAGAGTAGGAAGACCAAATAGAATCCAGAATGGTCTTGACTAATTAATTGGGAGGAGAGATGATCCGAAATCACCAGGAGATAAGCAAGATCCGGTTTTTGATGAATACAAGTAAAAGGCTGTATTTAGGAAGACGTTGATTGCTGATTAAGAGAGAGGGCAGGGGAAAGAAGGGGAAAAAAAATATCTATTAGGCACAGGATCCAAACAAGTTGCAGCCTGCTTGATGTATGCTCATCCTTGCTGCCTTCTCAATTCTGCTGATTCAATTGCTTTCTTTAAAGCAGCTTTTATAATAAACTCTCAAGCATTTTATTTTAAGCCCACACCATTTTGGTGATCCAGTTTACTGTGGGGCCTCACACTCTAGTATGTACAACTGAGGGGAAGACATCCTATTGTGTTAGGAAAGGCAGGACTATTAGGTTGACTTCATCAATAAAAGCATGTACTTGGAGCTGTTTACAGAGATCATGATGGGGCCATGTAAATGGGCTCTGGTACTGGGAAATGGGTGCCAAAGTTGACTGCAGACAGGAAGCAGCATGGAGAGGCTCATGATGGCTGCTAAGCCGTTTCCGGTACGTGATGTAGCATCTCTAAAGCTAGCCTGGGTTCTCTGAAGTGTACAGCAGGCTCCAGTATAGATATACCTGATGTTCAGATCTTCTAAACATGAAATAAAGCTCATTCTAGAAAGTGTCTGCGGGAGAAATATGCATGTATATATGTCTGTGTATGTATTTTTATGAACCGTTCCAGCTCTACTTTCTTATAATCTGCAGAAGTTGGTATTTGTTCCTGAAACCTGGAGAGTCAAATGAGGATAACTTTTTTGCAGTGCACTGTTCACTTACCAGTGTCAGTGTGGCTTCTGTTATTTTTACAACAATAAATACAACTAGTTTGTGAAGTCACTTTCAGTATCTGTTATTTTTTTTTTCCTAGTTGAAGTGTGTTCTCTGCAAGTAGACTGGGATTTTTGTGGTCTGGCTACGATTTCTTGAGGCAGCAAGAGGTTTGCAGCCCATCTGCTATTCCGTACAGGCCCGCTGTGATGCACATAGTGCAGTGCTGGATTCTGTACACTAGGTGGTGGTGGAAGTTGTATAGAAAATGTATACGCAGCTTAGAGGCTCTTAATGTCTCATGTTTAAAGTCCATTGATTCTAAGACTTCTATCCTAAAGGAATGATTGGACCTGCGGTGTTCTTGGTAGCAGCTGGATTCATAGGCTGCAACTATGCAGTGGCTGTTGCATTTGTGACCATATCAACAACACTAGGAGGGTTTTGTACATCCGGCTACAGCATCAACCATCTGGACATAGCACCTTCGTAAGTACTGCTGAAGCTATTGATAGTGCACGTGATATGTTTATGACCACTTTTTTTTTTGTATTGCTGGAGTGCCTGGGAGATTTAGCTATGGACCATGTGCTGTACAGACCTGGAACGTAAACACTGTCAGTGACTCAGGTTTACGGTTTTAAGTACTGTATTTTAAAAGAGTGCAAGCTTGGCAGAGGCTATAATATGAACAACAGTTTAGAATAATTCCATTTTTTATCCTGCAGTCATAAATGATAAAATTCCTGTAACTATATTTACTAGATTTTTGTCCTATTTGATTTGTGATCTTAATAGGACCGCGCAATACAATTGTTTCACTCTTTTAAGCTTTTCCATCAGAGATACCAACAATTAGCATTAACGTTACGTATTTAAGCACTGTGACACAGGCAAATTATTTGTATTTGAAAAACATTCTATACACTGGTACCAAAATCTTGTTATGTGTGGGTGACCTGTTATCAGTAGGTGACAAGTCAGGCATTTACAATAGCTCTTAAATGACTAACTTAAGAACGGAAAGTTACACTTCAGGCTGTAATTTCTCCAGTGTGTTACAAATTCAGAATCTGACAGATCCATCAGTTTCCTGAGGAGCATGGATGTATGTGTATTCTTTTGAAAGTCCATATAAACATGCTTTACACTGGTAAAAGTCAAGTACTTTGAAATTCATTTACCTGTTTGCGATAGCACTTAGGTATGAGCAGGGTCAAATGGCTTTATGACTAACGAAGAGAGTGTTTCTGTACTCATGTGTAAAATGAAAAGAGTTTAAGTGTAAGGGAAGAGGGGGGAAAAAACAATTTTGCAGAAATGTTACCTAGAAAAAAAAATGCTTAAGATCTGGACAACTTATATGGGAGACCTCAGGTCCAAATTGAAGATGGTACCCAGGCTTTGACAAGTGGAAGGATGGTGGTCATATCCACAATGATGGAAAAGTATTGGCTTAACAGACAGGTATGAAATAGTGGGAGCCCAATTAATCTTGGCAGGTGAGATTAGATAGCGAGCAAGAGGGAAGTTGTCTGTGGATAGCTATAGACAGCTTGTACTATCAATTGAATATGAAAGTAAGAATAGCTTCTGTGATGCACTTTGTTTTCAATCAAGTAGAATTACAAATTTAGAGGATGTAGTTAAAGCAGCACGCCCGAGGTATTATGGGGCCATTATACAACTTCTGTTTCAAGCTTAGCTTTGCAGAACTACAACAATTAGTTTCCTAAAAATGTATAATGTTGGCCAGGAGTTGGAGTTGCTAATTTTATTTCTCTGCATTTAAAAATACAAAGCATAAGCATTAATGTCAAAAGACATTACTACTGTAAGTGTACTACTTAATGGCAGAACTTGGACATCTGTGCAGTTTTTATTTGCCTTCTTTTCTCTGTGCATCACAAATTAGTCTTTGTGTCACTGTTGTAATATTCCACTGCACAGGACCTTTGCTTCACTCAGTGCAGAGGATGGATCCTGCTCTAGAAATGACTGAGTGTTGTATAGAAAGAGAGACTGGCATTCGTTCCTAAAGCCTCTACCTCATTGCTGTAGTAGTTGGAGAGCACATAATGGCTGAGGCAGGGCATTACAGGACAAAAGAAGGGTCAAGTTTAAGGTGGCTGAACATTGCTCTTGGGAATTCAGGCCTTTCAGTGCTCTGCCACAGAGTTTGCATGTGGTAAGTCAGTTGCATCAGACTCCAGTGCGATCATCTGAGGGGCATATTCATACCCTCTGGCTTTAGGAATTTGGACTTTAGTCCAGAGTTCTTTAGTTATGAAGAGTGATGGAAACTTCTTGAGGCTGGTTCAGACTACCATAATATGTGAAGGAAGACTTCAGCAGCTGGAGCTCATACTTAAACATCTCAAATGAGAAGCTAACGTTGGATCCAGTTATATTAATTGAGGCCTAGCTGATTTATTGCTTGTTTTCATATGCCTCTTCAAACTTTTAAGTTCTGCTTTGCAAAAATGATGTTAGAGTGCAGACAGAAGTCAGTGGAGCTGTACTTTGAATATATGAACAATGCTGTTAAATACTCTTAAAATGAGATCCTGAGGATCTCAAATCGAGCATGCAGTAGGTACATACATTCTTGGCCTGTGTTTTTGTTTCCTATCTGTAGGATGGGTTTCACATTGTCATCTCCATCTCTAAAGAGTGTTGTGAAAATAAACTAGTATCGTGAAAAGTTCTACTGGAAAGTGTTTGGGATAATTAAAATTCTTCTCTTGACAGCTGAATAGTATGCAGAAAGTAAGGCTTGGGTCCATGCATTGATCAAGGGAAGTGAAATGAAATATTAAATGGTGCTCATTAAGTGAGTACAATTCATCCTGTCGAATGATACCAACAGAGCTGTCACAGGAAAAAGGAAATTGCACAACTGCAGTGTGTGCCTCTGCAAGGCATATGTGCAAGCAACTTCTGTATGCAGGTGACGGCTGAGGTTTCCAGAACTACGATGTTGTGTGTGTTTTCTAATTTGAGAGATATTTCACTTTGTATTTCTAATGTGTTTGTTTCAAGGGTGAATTTGTATATGACAGTATAAGGAGAATTTTAGGTATTGAAAAAAGCTACAAGAAAAAAATCATGTGGTGTGACACTTGATGCATGTCAGCAGGCATAATTAGATTCACCACATGAACTGCTGCTGATCCCCCTGACCAAATCCCACTTTATTCTTCCTACCCTCGACAAAATCCTGCTTTTATTCCCTTTGCATTTAAACCATCAAGTCCCTCTAGCCCTTCTTTCCTCTCAGATAGGCTGAAGGGAGCATACTGATTATGAGTGCAGGAGAGGCAGGTGTCTTGCTGATAGTTCAGGAACTTTGGCCCAGCATTACCTCTAGAGACGAATGGCTGCGTATACAGGAAAACTTTCCTGGATGGGAACATGATCAGGGTGGATGCTGTTTTATTCAAATCAGTGATTCTCTATTCAGCACATGCATGCTTTAATTCAGGGTAACTCTGTCCAAATGGTGACAGAGAAGGAAAAGGGCATGTCCTTGTAACAAAGGTCATAGAAAAAAATTTCTTCAAATATGGAAATACAAAAACATCTAAGATGAGAGGAAAAAGAACCCCTTTTTTCCCCCTGCTTAACTTTTTGCGACTGTCTGGACTTTGTTGGATGAAATAGTCAAGGAAATGCTTGACATAATTGTATAAATCTGAAAACGAGGCCTGCATAAAATTGTGAAGGAAACTTCTGTTAAGAGTTTACCCAGAGTTCAATTTTTTTGAATTTACTGAAAGATATTAGAATAACCAGAAGTTATTCAAAGCAGTTTCAAAATGCATTTAAATGCCCATTTTAATTGCTTAGAAGTATGCTGACTAAAATAGCAAAGGGTCTGTTGTTGCTACTGAAACTTGCATTATACCAAAAAAATAATGATTATATTCACAGGAAAAAGTGCATTAAAATACTGATACTGAAGGAAAAACAGTATTTGCTATATGTTTTTGGTTTTGAACATGTATTTATTTTGCCATCTGTGTATTGAATTGGGGGGGTGGCCAGGAACAGGACGGAGACAGGTTTGTTCTTGTGGGGAAAATATGTTCTATTCTACCTCCTGTCAATATGTTGCCATGATTACATTTTTTAGTGTTGCTGTTATCATGAGCCCTTGCAATATTCCGTTGGCTCTGTTATGCACTAAACAAGTCACATATCTGGTTTTTGACTCTTGGTTTTACTACTTAACTGCTCTGCAAATCGATTTGTATTAGATTATCCCCACTATGCCATAAGAACCTGACCAACAGCTTACTATTAGTCTTGCTCTACAGGCACATCACGTTTTGCTTTCCCATTTCATATGGGAGTCTCTGCTGTGCTGAGGGAGTGGCATAGCAGTTATCTGCATCAAACAGCGAGCATTATCAAGAATGCAACCTATACCAGAAACACTGGGCATAGCCAGAGGTATTTAGCCAGCAATTGATTGCCAAAGATCTTTAGCGACCAGAGAAACTATTAAACTATGTTTAGTTTTGAAAGTGTGTGTGTGTGTGTGTTAGCAGTTTTGTAGTGCTTAAATATGTTGAAGACAAAATGCATTTGGTTCTACTTAAAGGCTTTAAAAGGAGTTTTGCTATATGTGCTTATCTGCCTAAGGGAAACTTCCAGACTTTCACATTCAGCTTCATAAAGGCCTATTAATTCTTAAACACTATCAGAGATAAGAAGACTACACGCCACATTTATAAGAAATAAGGATCACTTTAAGGTCTTGTAGCTCAGTCTAAAATACATTGTTATGCTTTAAACTGATATGTAGTGTTGACTTTCAAGAAAAAATCAACTAGTAGGTTAGATAATTGATTCTCTTTCTCAGGAAAAAACACGTGTTTCTCTAATATCATTGAAATGGATACACATATCACAACTTTTTGTAACAATGCTGTATGGTTGTATGCTCCTGTTTTGGTAAATAAAATGACAAAGCTACCCATCTATCTTTTGAGATTGTATTTCTGTTACGTTAAAATTGATGAGGACATAATTTCACTGTGCTAAACAGCCTAAAATGATCACTGGGCGAGAACTTTCTTCAGTGGTAAACTGTAACTATTAGCACTTTATATGATTCTTCAGCCAGCAAACCCACCTTGAAAATCTGAACAACAGGGATCTGTGCTTTGGTGGTTGGAAGATCGAGCTCTGCTGTAGAAAGTCTAACTCTTACTTCTTCTCAGTCTCTCTCACAAGTCTGCACTTGTGGTAGTTTCAAACATGATCTTTTGGTATTGCAACACTCGTATGAGAGGGATATTCAGTTGCCTAGAGCTGAGGTGCTGAGACTTAGATATTAAGCAAGTTACCAGCTCTTCCCAGCAAGTTTTTATGGCTGCTGGTGCATATGCATGCATACGTGTGTGATAGAGCAATGCGTTCATGGAACAGGAAGCCTCATAATAAAGCTGCAGGAATGGCAACCAGCACAACTGGTTAAGTCAGACCCATTTCCCATTGTCCTTGACCCACAGAAAGCTGAAGGGAAGGACTGCCCCAGTGCGCTGGAATCAGGTCTTTGGAACATAACGCTCTGTCGTGTAAGTGGGGAAATGCATCCACACTGGTGATAATGCCGTCTTGGCAGACACTCTTTAGCCATGATACCTGCACCAACTGTTACTGGTGCCAAGCAGCGCACTCTCATACTCCTTGTTGTCTTTCCATCTCAAGGCATGCAATGTTTCTTTTCTAACATCTCTGATGGATCCATTCCAGACAGTTTGGTTGTGGTTTAGCAAAGGGGATGTGGGTTTGGATTATGGATCCTGAGCAAAGCCGTGAGTAATTTAAGTTACACTCCATAACTAGCCTCTGGAAATGTATAGAATCGTTTAGGTTGGAAAGGTCCTTTAAGATCATCGAGTCCAACTGTTAACCTAACACTGCCAAGTCCACCACTAAACCATGTCCCTAAAAATGTATGTACCAAGTTGTCAGTGAGTTGTTACTAGAATAAAAGCAAGCCCATTCCCACTGGAATATTTGTGTTTTAATTTGTCTGTGTGATCAAAATTAGGCCTATGTGATCAGGGTAGGCAAAATGTTTCCATGACTGATAAGCAGGATAAGTTGATAAGCAACGTTAACAATTTCTCTTGTAGATATGCTGGAATTCTCCTTGGGATCACAAATTCTTTTGCTACTATCCCAGGAATGGTGGGGCCAGTTATTGCCAAGAACCTCACTCATAATGTAAGTCTGCTTACTATTTTTTCAGTTGTTATATTTTTATCTCTGTTGAATGGAAATTCTGTCTTCTCAAGTCTGCAGTCATTAAATGAAATCTGGGTTATGCACGTAAGTCGTACCGTTCCACTGCTGGGAATAATTTAGTTCCTAGTGTTTATTCTTCTGATTCTGATCGGGAAAATAAAGGTAAAATCAAAGACCTGTGTAGAATTTTAAAATTTTAGTGACTCCCACTTTTTGTTCTCTAGGAATCAAATGAATATGTAACAGTAAAACTCCATTAAAATGCTAACTAGATGAGACAGTTGTGGTATTATTTTAGCAAATTAGGACAAGTTCTTACTTGTTTTCTTAAAATCAGTCTCATGTGAGGTGTTGAGTTGCAAGGTCAGATGAGTGAGAAACTCATTTCAAATGTGTGGTTTTCATAATGCATCGCTTTGTACAGACATTACAGGATTAGGACGTTCTAATATGTTAGTTCCACAAAACACCCAACTTGAAGAGTGTTAGTCTTTACTTCCAAGATAGTTTAGTCAAAGGGTGATTCGGATTAGAAAAAGGGAGGAAGGAGTTATTTGACTTTTTTTAATCAACTATATGAATTATTCTAAAATCTTATCCCTCCTATTTTCTTTTTTGAAGGTTTATTGATACAGCTGAATTTTTGGAATTGGTGATCACTCCAATGATTTCCTTAAAATAATAGGAAAATATACATGAATCCAAACAAATTAGTTCTTTCAGGCATCTTAACAAGTGGGACTTTTTTTGTTTGGTTTGGGTTTTTTCCCCCCCTCATACTCATGCACTGTTCTAGTCTTTGTCTGGTTTTATAGTAAGATTGTTTACAGGTTTATTACAGTAGTCATCCGGAACTGGGGGGGGGTGGGGTGGAAGGCCCAAGACATCTATTGATACTACTTCTTTAAAAAGGAAAGAATAATAAAAAAAAAACCAAACCACACAAACCACAGTTCTTTGTTACCCATGTCTTAAGGCCTTTCTTAAATACCAAAGTTGAGGATTCCTCTTGAAATCTGAGTAAAGATAGCTACCTTGTTTGGGCTAAAAAGCTTATGATTCTGGAATATCCACATAGTAGTCATTAAGAATAGCTTACTGCATAGTGCAGAGCACTTCAGTTCTTGGATCAGCTGACTTGAAAGTAAGGTAGTGTTTGCACTACCTTGCAGAAACATCCTCTGTGAGTTTGCATAGCCTTTGTGCAAATGTGAATTTTGGTATGAAGGTTCTGCATCTCGGATGAAAAACTGATCCAGGTAGTCTAATGCCATTCTGTTAGGACTGTCTATATAAGTTGTATTATTAAACTGAAGTTGACTATGCCAATGCTTTGATCTTTTATCTTTATAATGCTTTTATGTTGCTATGAAATCATGCTGAATAGCAGTTACATTTAATTAGGAAAGGTATGTAGCATTGGTTTTAAAATTACTTTTCTTGAGTGTGGAGCTACAAATTGACTGTATCTTTTTTCTTTTTTTCCTCCTTTTGACAGAATACTGTGACAGAATGGCAGACTGTTTTCTGTATTGCTGCTTCTATTAATCTATTTGGAGCAATTTTCTTTGCATTATTTGCAAGTGGAGAAGTTCAGGACTGGGCAGTTAGTGGATATCACTTGCACAGAAACTGAAGGAGATGTTGAAATACCAAAGCTGTGCTGAATCCCAATGTGCTAGAATTATGTGACCAGAAAAGTGCCTTCCCTATTGATGCCTAGGAATCTTCAGAGCTTTTCAGTTAAACTGTTCTATCTGTGTATCTTTTGTACTGAAAATCATTTGACAGCATGTGTGTGCTATTTTCTAACAAGAAACTACTTGGATTAAATATAATCATTTCATGCTAGAACTTGATATCAAATATATGATCAGAGACAACATTTTAAATCGGTGTGCTAGGCTCCAAGTCTTTCCAGTTTTTAATTAATATTTTCTCAATTATTGTGTAGGCAGATGTCTGTTGATACTGAAATGAGAGGAAAAAGCAAAGTGATTATGTAACACTGTAAGGAGGAATGGCATGCAAAGAATTGTACCTGAAAAAAAATTTTGATTTCCATAAGATTGGTAGGTTTTTTGCTTTTTAAAAGTCTAGAAAAGCTCTAGTTTTCTACAGTCTTTTATAATGCTTTTATTTTGTCAGTGTTTTAATTGATGTCTAAGAAATGCACATATGATGTTATTCTCTTTTACGCACAAGTTTTCAATGTATAAACATTCCTTGTTTCATGGATACAGCTTCACAACTGATACAGAGCAATGAGGAACTGAAATGTACCGTTGTGACTGACAGAATAAGCCATGTGTTACTGTTCTCTGTGGTGCAGGTTTTTTAAACAGGCCTTATTTTTATTCATCTGTGCAAAGAAGCAGCAGTGCGACTCTGTGGTTTAAATCTAGGCAGTGTGCAAGGGTGAACTAGAAATAGAATATCTGCAATGCTTACCTTAAAATAACTTTCAGTTTGGCAGTTCATTTTTTGTCTCTTTAAACCAATGCAGTGGAATTCTTTCCTCTTGCATGTAAGTGTGTTTGTCAGCTTGTCAGTGAAATGCAATAAAATAAGGCCAGTGTAGGGAATAGCGAGGAAAATGAGTTCTCTTCTGTAACAGCCTTGTTTAAGTCAGGTAAAAACAGATTAAAAAGAACTAGTGCAATAACCTGATGCTGTTAGTCTCCTATCAACATAGAATTTGACGCTCAAGAGCATCCTTTGCACAACATGCAATTATGTGCCACATGGTAGGATTAAATGAAGTCTATGAAGTCAGTGGCCTTGTTACAAACAAGTGGCTGAATAATCTTGTAGTCACAAAGCAAAGGAAAATTTCTGTGCCAAAGATTCCTGGATTGGAGCAACTAGGTAAAAAAGAAAAATCACTGGGCTCTGGGTTTTTCACTTACCACCAGTCCAAAAGAAAAGCCTAGTACTAAAGCTGCTCCAGTGGAGCCTACCTTCCTTCATTTCTAGGAAATGGCATCTGCCTCTTCTTTTTAGCTTCAAGAGCCATTTTGTTTTGACCTTCCTTGAAGTGTCATGTTCTCTGATGGTGGAACTGTATTTAAATCTGTATTTGTGTCTGCAGCATTTCCACAATAAACAGTGTGACGTTCAGGTTAAATTAGTAGTTGTTTAGTGGGAATATGTTAAAGCTATATTGTGTCTTCAGTGTTTCCACAATAAATGGAATTAATATTTACATGTGCATGTGTTGTTGAAAATGATGATCTCCCTGAAGTTAGAACATGTTCTCAAAGTACACTGAAGAAGACTGGTGACTGGATTAAGGGATGGTTAATATTTTCCTGGAAAATTACCTGCTGCAGAAGTTTTTGTGTCTAGCTTTACGGGTGAGTACTATATTCTACCTGACACTTGAAAGGAATAATTTCACTATGTGTTTACAAAATTTTTACTTTCAGTAGCCTTGGTTAAAAAGGAGGGGGGGGAAACATTAAAAAAAAAAAAGTTTATGGATATAGATTAATTTATGCCTTTGCTTTTCTAGAGATCATGAACAGAGTGCAACATATGGACAGAGTTGCTATTTAGACTGTTCTGAAGTTGAAAACTTCAGCTTCCCATGCTTTTAGTCTTTTTCCTTGGAAACAGTTCAGTTGAATATCAAAATTTAAAAATCGATACTTAAGGGAGTAGATGCAGTAGAAGTGAATGTAAGCATTCTCTGCATCACTGAAACAAGCCTGTAATGGATTCGGTTAAAACTGAACCAATTTTAGGCATATCATCGACTGAGCAGTCTAGAAATTTTTGACCAGCATACTAGGCTTGTTTTCTCCTCATCTAATGCACCATGAACACTCATTTTGTATACTGTGTAACTTTTAAATGAACTTGGAAAGTGAGACTGAAAAAATTGCTATAAATCCTTATATTATTTCTAGACAACAGGCTACTATCAACTTAGTAGTACGCAACTATTCCAATTTTATTTTTAAAAGTATCAAAACATAGGATGAGAGTCTTGCTCTTGATTCAGCAAGGCTCAAAAACAAGAAAACCCAAAAAACCACTTAAGTTTTACCTTTCTGCATCATGCTTACAAAAAGGAAAACCTGTAGGAAAAAGCTGTCAAAATATTTTCTGCTAATCAAGATACTGTTTCTGTTGCGTTGCCATTTTCCTGTTGGTGCAGCGCTCTCAGTCAGTTTCATCTATCCAAAAACATTTCTCATATTCTGTATTTTCAGAAGTAACAAGTGTCTCGAGTCCCTCTTGTCTCGGTTCACCTGTGCGACACAGGAACTTGACAAAAATTGGGCAGGTTTTTTGTGGTGACTGTTTTCCTGAAACACTCCTGTTACTGTTATTATTTGCTGCGTTTCCTTAACAGGTATACGAGAGTAAGAAGTTGTGTTCTCTGTTCTGTGAAGAACCTTCTAATTAGGATGCCCACCTGGAATGAGAGAATTTGGTTCAAAACCAGACTTCACCCATTTCAGAGCAGGAGTTGAACCACTGCTTTGGGAGCATGTCTTAGTGTTGCCAGGTATTTTTAAGTGCATTCTTCTCAATGTCTCCTTCTGACACAGTTCTGCTTGAATATTTTTTGGAACATTTAGTGCAGAGTTCTACCAACATTAGTAACAGATGGAGTAACTCTTTGCAGAATATCCTACAGCGTGTGATATGGGTATTGACCTGAGATCTGAACCATGGTCTTTTACAGCCTGGAAAAATACCTTCATCACGCTTTTCAAAAGAGGAAATGCCACAAAGTAGTGGATGTGTTTTTCATGCACCTTAAAGAAATCTGAAGTATTTGACACCCAAAAATATGAGTTAACTTATGTAGGCTTTTTTAATGCTGAACTAGCAAAGGTTTACATAGGTCTTCATAATGTATAGGCAGCCATGCACAGTGCTCCCCCATCTACGTGTTCCTCTGTAACTGGTAATGACTGTATTTGCTATGTGAAAGGTCATCTTAGTTCATTTCCCAGAAGCTGAATTGTTGCTGTGATACATCTTTTTTCTGGCTTCTCTCAGTCACTTATTTACTAGTTTCTCCTCTTCTACTTTCTGGGAATGTTTGATTCCATGATAAATGAACTAACCTTTGAGTTTAACAGGTCTTCCAATATTTTTAGCATTTGCCAGGAAGGAAAACTGTGGGTGAGTAAGCCTACACATTATGAAGATAAGTGAGACAAAGTTGGTAGGGAAAGGCAGTGTCTTCTTTTAGATCACTTAGAGCATCTGGGAAAGAGACATGCTTTTAAACTTCAGGCCTCTTTTACATTATGAGCTCAACCATCACAACGAAAACACTGCTATTTTGTTTTGTAAACTGTTACAGTGACTAGCGTCTCAAGACGTTCTTCTATTTCTCCTGTGTACCTGTATCTCAAAAAGTCAGATGTTTACTCTTAAATCACATGATTCAAGAGCAATCAAATAAAACAAAATAAATCAAAATTATTCTCACTCAAACAGTTGTTGGCTGGCCAAGTCCTTTTCTGAGACCTGTCAGTAAAGATGCTGTCTCCAACAAATCAGGCCAGTGCCCTTGTACTAATATGCTGAAGAGATATATCTGACTTGCAGCTAAGAAAAGGATATAATTTGACATTAATGATTTGGTATTAACACATTTTGCTATTACTGTGCCCACTGGGAAGAAACCACCACACTAGCAGTAGTGTATTCACCAACAGTGAAGTAGATAAACCTGAAAAGAGGATCTCGTGAGGATAAGTACTTAAGAGAAGTTGGTTAGCCTCATGTTCATCTGTTTTCTATAAAGAAATATTATGAGCCTGTGTTGGGTCTGTGTGGCCGGGCTTTGGTAACAGGGGAAGGGGCTACACGGGCAGGTGGCCATAACAGAGCCATTTTTTTAAATGCATTTGTCTAATTCAACAAATCAGACCACCATAGAGTCAAATTAAAGCTTTGCTGATTTGCCTACTTCATGCTTCACTCACACAACAGTTATTAATATTTCTACACTTCTGTATCTAATGGACTATATGTTTATAATTCTGAAAAATAGCTCAAGAAAGGGTTAATTTACTTACACTTTANCTGTTTTACGAGAGAACAGGCAGATTTTTTGTGAACAGCCCACCTTGTCAGTGCTCTCTCATCCTCAAGAGCCAAGAACACGGACTACATGATGTTTGTGAAGCTGTAAAAGCTTCAGGAAGAAAACAGGTGTACCGAACAGCTGTGTATCAAAGGTCTGTGTAGCTGCCTGTGTGCAGCCAGCATTTTTAGTGTAAAAAATCGACGTATGTGGGCAGAACTGTCTCTAGAGCTGGGTAGCAGCTGAGGTTTTGCCTACCTTGCCCTCTACCCAGAAGAATTGTATGTAGCCCTAGTAACTGTTTTAGGTCAGAGCGTTAGTTATTAATATTTTGTAAGATTCAAATAGTCAGCAAATGAACTTCAAGAAGACACCAGCAGTAATTTAAATTCTGGTTGCATAGCAAATCGTGGGGAACACACAAACACATACCAGAAGATAAAAAACCTGCTACCTTGACTGAGAAACTGGAGACCCTCCCAAATAAATAATTATTGCAACCTTTCTTCTTTCCTCTTCATAAAACTGCCATAGTGCTGGTTGGTCATACATTTTTAAACTAAAACTACACCTACATGATTCAAATCCTTGACATAGGAATCAGTTTTTTATTGTATGTAAAACCATTGAAACCATAGAATGGTTTGGGTTGGAAGGGACCTTAAAGATCACCTAGTTCCAACTGTCTTGCCATGGGCAGGGACACCCGCCATTAGACCAGGTTGCTCAAAGCCCCATCCAACCTGGCCTTGAACACTTCCAGGGAGGGGGCATCCACAACTTCTCTGGGAAACCTGTTCCATAGAATCATAGAATGGTAGGGGTTGGAAGGGACCTCTAGAGATCATCTAGTCCAACCCCCCTGCTAAAGCAGGTTAGCCTAGAGCAGGTTGCACAGGAATGCAAGTTCCAGTGTCTCACCACCCTCATCGTGAAGAATTTCTTCCTAATATCTCATCTGAATGTACCCTCTTTCACTTTAAAATCATTACCCCTTGCCCTATCGCTACACACCCTTGTAAAAAGTCCCTCTCCAGCTCTCCTGTAGGCCCCCTTCAGCTACTGGAAGGCTGCTGTAAGGTCTTCCTGGAGCCTTCTCTTCTCCAGGCTAAACAACCCCAGCTCTCTCAGCCTTTCCTCATAGGAGAGCTGCTCCAGCCCCCTGATCATCTTCATGGCCCTCCTCTGGACTCAGTCCAACAGGTCCATGTCCTTCTTATGTTGGGGGCCCCAGAGCTGGATGTAGTACTCCAGGTGGGGTCTCACAAAAGCAGAGTAGAGGGTGAGAAGCATGCTTCTTTTGATGCAGCCCATGATACAGTTGGCCTTCTGGGCTGCGAGCGTGCATTGCCAGCTCGTGTTGAGCTTCTCATCAACCAACACCCCCAAGCCCTTCTTGGGTCTGTTGTCAATCCATTCTCCACCCAGCCTGTATCTGTGCTTGGGATTGCGCTGACCCACGGCAGGTCCTTGCACTTGGCCTTGTTGAACTTCGTGTGGCTCACACAGGCCCACCTCTCAAGCTTGTCGAGTTCCCTCTGGATGTCATCCCTTCCTCCAGCATGTCAACTGCACCACACAGCTTGGTGTCTTGGGCAAACTTGCTGAGGGTGCACTCAATCCCTCTCTCCATGTCATCAGCAGAGATGTTAAACAGCACTGGTCCCAGTACCAATCCCTGAGGAATGCCGCTCATCACTGGTCTCCAGTGATTGATCAGACTTAATGTGACATTTGGCAATTTCTAAGAAGCTCCAATACACGTCTGACCAATGTAGTTCTCAAAAGAGCCATAACTCAATCCAGTGAAAATTGCATTTATGTGAGAAAAGTTATTTCCACATAAAATTTTAACTGTTTGGCCTTATTAGTTAAGCAGTGCTGTCCTAAAAGAGTTGCACATGTTATTTTAGAGAAGTAATTTTCCTCATACTGTGTAAGCTCCAAAATTGCTGAGTTGATTTTTGCTTCTCAGTAGCATACTTAATAAGATTACACATTGGCAGAGTTCAGGCCTGGATCAGACACAAAACATGAAAACTCAGGTAGTAGAGTCATTAAACAGAAGGTTCAGGTACTGATGTGCATTTTCAAATGAATGCAGATTAACTTTAGAATAATGCTAACTTTGCTCTTATTGCAACATAACCTGTACTAGGTTGCAACACACTGCGAAAGAAGGTGCCTGGGAGTTGCCCAAGGCATAGCAATGGAAAGAAAGTGTGGCTTATTAAGCCAAAATTCTGTTTGCCTTCCCCTCCCTTTAAAGAATAGCTATTTGCTATAAAATAGAGCCCAATGAAGACTGGAATAGCCTGTCATAAAGCATTCTTGGAAGGAAATTTAATGAAAGGAATTTCTTATAATGTTTTTTGTACTATACAGAGGTTTCCATATAGCTGCTTCAGAATAGGAAATTAATATATTATTTTTTCTGGTCTTCTCCTAAATTAAATTCCAATGTAGACACTTAAGTTTAGCTCAGCCAGCCTTGGATATTGTCATGTTTTCTGATGGAAAACATGGGTCTGTTGATCTGGCTACCTTTTCTGGTGAAGCATTCTAGCAGTAAATGACTAATCTTCTATTTCTGAATCATCTTACTAGCTGAAAAGACTTAATAGATGAGGAGTCAGAGGGTTTGTTTGGTTTTGATTGGGGGGGATTGAAAAGAAAAAAAAATACCAACCACCATCTTTCTCCCACTGTTTTTTCCCTAACCATCTGGGCTTCATGGAGAACAAGAAGCAACAAGTGCCTTCTGTATCTACAAAGTTTAAACAGTCTCTGCTGAAGGGGAGAAAAGAGTTTTCCATGTATTCGTTAAAAGAAAGCAAGAGTCCTGCAACAGCTGATAATTTGTAAGCAATTTAGGGAAAGTAGAATATTCTAGAAATGCAGGTAGTTTTTGTGATAATGTGACAATATAAAGACAATCATTGCTGCAGCCGTCTTTAAAAGGAAACTGAAATGGAGTATGTTTTGCAGCTCAATTTAAGACTGCCATTGCCTGTCAGTGTTTAAGAGGCATTTGGACAATGCCTTTAATAACATGAATATATAATATTCATTATTCCTAAAAATAACTTTTGGTCGGCCCTGAAGCTGTCAGGCAGTTGGACTAGATGGTCATTGTAGGTCCCTTCCAACTGAAATATTCTATTCAATTCTAGTCCCTAAGTCTGCCAGTCCCACTGAGCATATTGATTAGCTTTAATGGTATTATTTAAGGAAAAACACTTAAACTGCCTTTTGAATGAGGGGTGGGAGGGACAGGAAGAGGAAAAAAAGAAAGGAGTGCATTTCCTTTAATAACACCAAAAAAGATCTGTCTTCTGGATGATCTTAAAATTAAACTGTATAATGCACAAAATGTCACTAAGTGAAATTGTGTTTTGACTTGACTGACTTATGATGCTTTCAAATTTGCGCTCTATGCATGGTCAGTGCATCTTGCATGGTTGTTTTGCTCAGCTGGGAAAGTACATAATAACTTTAAGAGGAGGGAAGGGTGATTTTTGCTGTTCAGTAGAAAGGAGATAATAATGTGTTGCTGTGCTCAGATAGGATGGAGAATAAAGCCCAGAGCAATT
Source organism: Steatornis caripensis (assembly GCA_013398225.1). Classification (NCBI taxonomy): domain Eukaryota; kingdom Metazoa; phylum Chordata; class Aves; order Caprimulgiformes; family Steatornithidae; genus Steatornis; species Steatornis caripensis. The sequence goes on along the minus strand of VZSC01012361.1, from coordinate 5,377 downwards.
ATAGAGGAATTAATTATTTGCCGGAGTCTGATTTGCCACCAAGTGTCTGTCATTATTTTCTTCATAACTGGCATTCATTTTGCACAGTCAAGCACAGCTCCTACAGGCAGCAGGCATGAGGCTGAAGTTGACAGGTTTTTTAAAGTATCCATAACCGGGTAACTGGTTAAACTGTAAGTTTGGAATGGCTATGGAAAGGCTTACTTTCTTGTCCTGAATGTTTGTTTGGGGTTTTTTATTAGTAAGTCTGTCTTTCTTCTTTCAGGCTTAGAGATGTGCATATTTTGGAATCTACTTCCAATACAGTTACTTATGTTAATATTTTCTGCTATGAAAATAGCTTCTTCTTAAACTTAAAAGCCCTTGTGTGGAAAGAATGAGAAATAGAGATATTTGAATTGTTAATACATAACGGATAGAATTGCTAAGCATCTCTGCATGGTTTTGAAAACAGAGAAAACTGGCAAATTCAAGATGTGTGTAGCAATAGAGAAGGATCACATCGTGGAAGAGTATTCACACAGCGATAGTGGTGTTAATTTAACATCTCTCCGCAGAGTCATGTTGATGCCAATGGCACTTTGAGCTGCTACTGAGAGCTATGCATCTGCTGAAGTATTTTGCTGTAGTATGACCTAAAGCCAGATCTGCAAAGGAGGTGGCATGTGGCAAAGCTGTGTTGTCATACATTAACCAGTAAAGTACACGTTGCCAGCAACAGAACCCACAGTTCTCTGTTACAGGCCCAACCTCTCCCTCCCATTGGAGAAGTGGGCTTGAATTCCTGCAGGCAGAGGGTGGAAATCAGCCTTGTTCTCCCCTCTACCACTGATTGGGGGGGGACGACAGGTTGGGGGAGTTAAATAATCAGCACTTACTCCCTGTTTTACGAGAGAACAGGCAGATTTTTTGTGAACAGCCCACCTTGTCAGTGCTCTCTCATCCTCAAGAGCCAAGAACACGGACTACATGATGTTTGTGAAGCTGTAAAAGCTTCAGGAAGAAAACAGGTGTACCGAACAGCTGTGTATCAAAGGTCTGTGTAGCTGCCTGTGTGCAGCCAGCATTTTTAGTGTAAAAAATCGACGTATGTGGGCAGAACTGTCNAAGCTGTAAAAGCTTCAGGAAGAAAACAGGTGTACCGAACAGCTGTGTATCAAAGGTCTGTGTAGCTGCCTGTGTGCAGCCAGCATTTTTAATGTAAAAAATTGACGTATGTGGGCAGAACTGTCTCTAGAGCTGGGTAGCAGCTGAGGTTTTGCCTACCCCAGTCAAAGTGCGTGCAAAATGTGTTCACTCGACCTTATATGTAATAGATATCTTTAACTTTGCGTGCATTGCTACATTCTTGGGATTCAAATTATCCCTTCTTACTGAAACAGGCTGTGAAAATCAATCCACAGCAGTCATCTTCAATCAATCTAAGAATCACAAGCCCCAGAACCTGTGATTCCTCCCCCCAGCTCTCCTCTTAACGGGGTGCTAACTTCAAAGGTTACTTTTGACCATTTAAATACCAACTGTATTAAACAAGTGGTCAAAATGCAAGCAACCGGTTTGAATTGCTGGAATTGAATTATAAGCAGCTGGCTTCACTTCTAACTGAGGATCTAATGGAGGGGGAGGGAAAAAAAAGGCAACAGACCAAAACAAAATTCCAAACTAAATCCATCTGTCTGCTTCTACTCAATGAAAGTTAAATAGTAAGTGTGTCACTTTGAAGCTCAGATAAAGTTTCACTAGTCGGAGAATGTGCAACCTGTACAAACACACATTTACAAAGGCAGATGTCTTCATACAGGAGGAAAAAATAAATCTGTCTACGGGCTTCCTCTTCCTCTGTGCCTATTTTAGTTCTTCTGAATCACAAAATATGATGCAAAATCACAACCGCATGCACAGACGGATGGTTAATACGCAGCTCCTGTTGTTCTGAGGAGGTTGCTGTTTGACTCATGTCTTTTCAGCTGAGTCATGAAGTATAGCTATGCAGTTGTACATTTCTTTGTCTCAGTGCGCCAAGCAAGGAGAGTGCTGTTCAGAGCAGCTGTCTCTGGCAGCGAGGAAACACAAAAGCGGGGATTTAGAGTGCGTAGCGGGGCAGTGCTGAGCTAGTGCATGCTTCTGCAACAATGGAGAGCCATGGCAGGCCTCTGCCCCAGCACGGCTGTCCTCAGCCAGCACCCCTCTCCTACTAGCCACCCAGTAGGCAGCTCACACATGTGTAAGAAGGCACAGAGGACAATGTAGATAAGGCACTGTAAAAATTCAAGGCAATCGGATGGAAATAATTTCTCCTAAAACGCTGATCTGTCAAAAATCTCAAGATCAGCAAGTCAATTAGCTCAGTCAATAAAGATCATTTATTTACACTTTTTGCTTAGTGCCTTTACTGCATTTGATTTTGATCTGAGAATTACCCATGATGTACCAAACCTTCCCAAACAGGGTTCAGTCATGCCCCAAAGTATCCTCCGAGGCCCGTCCACCCCCACACGCAATTTGAAATCACTGCCTCCAGCTGTAATTGTGTCCTGGAGCCTTTGCTTTAAATGAAAATGGCTTCACATTGAACCCTAACCCTCATTATCATCCTCAAAAGGGAAGAGGCCCAGTGGTATAGTTCTGCTCCTGTAAAAGTTTGAGTATACTTACTTGACTCCTTCAGAGAGAAAAATGACTTTAAATAGGTGGGCAGAAATGTATTGGTTAGGGGCATGTTAATGATACATTTCATTATATATATATAATGACCAATGAATAGCTAGTTTTTACGTGTCCAGTGTTTTCCATCTGAGTGACTTCAGTCAGATGTACGTTGGCGTTATGTTGCCTTGTTGCCATTGTTCTTAAGCTGGTATAACTGACAGCTGCTTGGAAGAGATGTGGGGGTGAGGCAGTTGGGGAGCGGGAACCAGTACCGTGAGTGACTTGCTGCTCTTCAAAGCCTGCGTATGGTGCAAAGGAGGCTCTGCAGCTTTAGAAAAGTCAGCAATTGGCTTGTGACCGTTAGATTAGCAGGGTTATGTGCTTGGAGTCCTAGGTAGCTGTGACACAAAGTTGAACGGTTTTCTCTTCTTTTTCTTTGTCAGACTAAATATACAGTTGGTTCCATTGTGGAAGGTTCTCTCATCTAGAAAACAGGTGACACGGGAGGTGATCCAGAAGCTAAACACTGGCTAATTTTTATGAAGGCACAAACTAGGGATCTGAAAAGCAGGAGGCTCTGGCCCAACAATAAGCAGCATCTCTGGGAAGGATTCCAGCCAAGGGGTAACGCTTCCTCCAGCAAAGGCGTTTGGCCAGTGCAGTCTCTGTTGTCTGCATAAAATCAGCTTTGTGTTTTATATGTCAGCTAAGTTTAAAATGACAGATTTTTAAGGGTATCGGTATGATGCAAGTCTAGTTTTTCAGTTAAGTGACAAGTTGGCAACTATGTAACTAATTTCTGGTATAGTGTAATTCTTCTTAGTATTTGGGAAAAAGAAAATAGTCCCCAAACTCTTATTTTTTGTATAGAACGTGAGTCAATCTGTGACTCTTCCTAATAACTAGATATTTTAACATCCACATGTTGCAGCTATTCACTTTTAAAACAAAATTCAACAAAGTACAAAATATGAGAAAAGGCGGGTATAGGTACACGGGATTAAACTGTCTCACTTAACAAGGAGGAGGGAATTAAAAGATAGAAGTTTGTGTATTGTATACTTCAAGTGGTATCGCTCATAGTGATTCCCAATGTAGATGAGTTGTCTGTACAGTTTCTGTAAGTTTATGACTTCTGGAGACAAGTGGTGAATTTATTCTGGTTAATTTGTCTTTATTTCTGGTGACCAAGCCTTCCGCCATTTCATTCCACCAAGTTATGGAGGTGAAAACCTTAAAATCACTGCACCTGCGGCTGGCTTTACATTTACATCTGCATTTGATCTCACTTCCACTGCGAGCAGTGACCGCCTGGCAGGCAGGGCTGTACTCCCTGCTCTGCCTTTCTCCCCTCTGACTGAAAAGGGCTCAGGACGTTTACTTTGTGTATGCATGATAACTTTTTTTTTTTTAAACTCTGCAATTTCTGTTACATTCTCAATAAATGTGGCACTACAGTAGAAACTATATATGCCTCAAATTAACCAGAAAAAAGGGCATTATACTGATGCATGTTTTGCTTGCATCTCCAGCTGCAGTAATATGAGACCTGCTTTATAATTCCTCCACTGGGAATTTTGCGTCTATTTTGAAACCTCTGACACGTGCTTGTTAGAAAGTAACTGAGAACTGTATACCAACACTCTCGAGTACAGCGATGACAGATCTTTTTTTTTAAAACCTTTTGAGTACTTTTGGACTGAAACTTGCCTAGGATGTCTTAAGAACAACAGGATTATAAATCATGCTTAATCACCGTGGTTTACCTTAATAACCCTTGAAAACCAGTTCCACTGCTGCTTGGATGGTAGCAGGAGTGATTTTTGTTCTCTTGAGAGCAGCTGGATAGAACCACCTCAAACCATCCTATAGTTTTGTTAAGGTGGGATGAGGGCAATACGCTGTGTGATATGCTGGACATGTCTGGTAATCTGCGTAGTGAAAAAGAGATTTGGGCTTTTTTGCACAGGTTTGTGGTTTGTCTTTTCTCTTTCACTTTGAATTAATCTGTACTTTCTGCATTTAAAACAAGAGTAATCTGGTCTCATTCACAAACAAGTAACTTTTGGGAGATGCCCCTATATCCTATGGCTAGTAGGAGAGGCCTGCTGGTAAATGTGATGTCGGTGTTGCCTGTTTTCCAGGCGTGGCCTGCGTTCCTTTTCTCTGAGCCTAGTCAGGGAGAAAGTACATGAGACACTTCACTGCTGCCAGTCTGGGAGACATCAAAGATGCATTGGCAACAGTTTGGAAACTTTGCTGGTTTGGCTGAAATCGTAATTTCAAAGCCATGGCACAGATTATTGTCATAGTTTTGTTTTCATACTGCATTTTAAAGAAGGCCTGAGGTAGCTGGTAATCCAAAAAAGTCACTGTTCTATCTCTTTTGCAGTGATCCGCCCCTTAGGCTGTGCTTTAGGCAATCACTGGATATCAAAATGCATTCTGCCTGGAAGAGAGAAAATACGGAAGAATGTTGTGGTTTGTAAAATTGAAATAGAAAGCATATTTGGTTGATATGCTTTTAAAAAGCTACCGAAGAATATAGATGACAGAGTATTGTCAACTACTGCTTAAACAGTATGTATATTAGCTTAACCAGTTTGAAATGCCAAATACTTGGTTTGGCTTCTCTAAGATGCAGCATAACAACATGGTGGTGGAGAACTTTTTTTTCCCCTTCTCCCCCCCCTTCTCTCCCTCCCCTTCTCCCCCCACTCTTCTCTCC
>VZSC01012360.1:318521-339262 GCA_013398225.1 Steatornis caripensis | reverse complement strand
CAGCTTCACTAGCTCCTTCCCACACATTGGCCATGACTCTGTAGTTTGCTGTGCTGACCTTAGTACAAAAATTCATTTTTCGGTGGCCTTTGAGGTTAAAAGTTAACTTAAACTTTTCAGAGTAAGTATTCCTGTGGCTGCTCTCCCACACCTTTGCCTGCATCACTTCAGTGCAATCACTTCAGTAATTGTTGAAATTTTTCACATTGAGAGTGAAATGCTGTTCCAGGTTAATNCAGCTTCACTAGCTCCTTCCCACACATTGGCCATGACTCTGTAGTTTGCTGTGCTGACCTTAGTACAAAAATTCATTTTTCGGTGGCCTTTGAGGTTAAAAGTTAACTTAAACTTTTCAGAGTAAGTATTCCTGTGGCTGCTCTCCCACACCTTTGCCTGCATCACTTCAGTGCAATCACTTCAGTAATTGTTGAAATTTTTCACATTGAGAGTGAAATGCTTTTCCAGGTTAATCTCTTTTGTCAGGTGATGCGTCTGTGTGAATAACTGGCAATTAGAAGTTCTGCATCATTGCTTGTGCTAGCTTCACGATATTTCTTTGTGTCACTCCAGCAGTATACAATCCAGAATCTCTTTGAAAGACTATGCAACTGTTGATGGGGTGGGAGGAAGAAGTATTACTCTTCTGTTTCAGAATACGTCTGTGTTCATTGTTTTATTTTAGGGAACTAACAAGTCTCCTGATGTAAATCTGAAAACTTGTTAACAGACTTTCAACCAAATTTGAGCACCTGTTATCTCAAANCAGCTTCACTAGCTCCTTCCCACACATTGGCCATGACTCTGTAGTTTGCTGTGCTGACCTTAGTACAAAAATTCATTTTTCGGTGGCCTTTGAGGTTAAAAGTTAACTTAAACTTTTCAGAGTAAGTATTCCTGTGGCTGCTCTCCCACATCTTTGCCTGCATCACTTCAGTGCAATCACTTCAGTAATTGTTGAAATTTTTCACATTGAGAGTGAAATGCTTTTCCAGGTTAATCTCTTTTGTCAGGTGATGCGTCTGTGTGAATAACTGGCAATTAGAAGTTCTGCATCATTGCTTGTGCTAGCTTCACGATATTTCTTTGTGTCACTCCAGCAGTATACAATCCAGAATCTCTTTGAAAGACTATACAACTGGTGATGGGGTGGGAGGAAGAAATATTACTCCTCTGTTTCAGAACNTGTGTGAATAACTGGCAATTAGAAGTTCTGCATCATTGCTTGTGCTAGCTTCACGATATTTCTTTGTGTCACTCCAGCAGTATACAATCCAGAATCTCTTTGAAAGACTATGCAACTGTTGATGGGGTGGGAGGAAGAAGTATTACTCTTCTGTTTCAGAATACGTCTGTGTTCATTGTTTTATTTTAGGGAACTAACAAGTCTCCTGATGTAAATCTGAAAACTTGTTAACAGACTTTCAACCAAATTTGAGCACCTGTTATCTCAAAACAGAAAGAAGAAAATGGAAAAGAAAAAAAAAGACACTAAAACAAGAGATTATGTCAAACTCTACAAGACAGTGTAAAGTCTTGCCTCATGGAAACAGCTATGAAGATTGGGGCTCTTAAGAGTTTTTTTCGTGTGTCCATCTGAACTTACAAAATAACCCAAGAAATTTTATTTGCGGTACTAGTAGTTAGTAGTCAAGAGGCAAATCATAACGAGAAGGCAAGCCCTGTGCCAGACAGCTAAACTCGGGCTTTGTTCTTTTCGCAAGGCATAGATACCTCACCTTTGAATTCATCATCTGAAAAGGGAAGCTGGACATGGTCTGGCACTGGATTACATTTCTTCCTCAACTCATCAAGGATCTTTATGCTACATGAGCAAGTCAGACCTTGGTTTACAGTTTTGTGATACTGGCATACCTTTGCTTCCTGAATTATGGATCCAATCCAAAATCTGTTGGATAGAGTAGGATAGTACCCGGTGTAGCATATCAGCGCAACAGCTAGTAGGGAGATAAATGTGATACATTTGTGAATCAAACTTGTTTCCTTTTCCCCTAGATAGTGGTATCCAAGATGTCCAGAGGGAACAATTGAATAGTTTGTCTATAATTGACATGAAAATTTTGTGCAAATAAAATACCTAATCTGATAGCAGGTTGGCAAACAACTGAAAGAGCCGGTTGGTCAGCAGGCAGAAATTGATATCAAAATAATTTTCCTTGCTGCCTCCCATAATTTTGGATACTGCTTGGAAGCCAGAAATGTTCATTAAAATGATCCCCAAAGTGGATTAGTCAGCTAGTTCTGGAAGAACACTGCAAATTCTTTTCTGTTGTACTGTTGGCCTCCTTGCATCGCTATTAATTATGAAACTTAGCTCTTTAGCAGGCTGCTAATTAAATTGGGCTGCAGTAATACAGACAAGTATAGTACCTCTTTCTGTTCTCTGCCGAGATAGTCATATATCCTGGGGTTGTCATGAGGAAAAGCCAGCCAGGCTGCCAGTTTCCCTCTCTCTAGGGATGAGGTGTCACTTTTCATTTGACTACCTGTCTGTTACAGCGAATATCTCGCTTCTTTTATTTTAATTTTAGAATTGTATATCTCATCCTTTTTCTAGGCAAGAGTTCAGCCCGACAGTGCCTTTTTGACTTGGTTTGAGGGCTCTTAATCAGTCAACTACGTGATTCAATTCTGTCTGGAAGGCGATGTTGGCTGTAGTGCGGAAACTGAAGGCAAGGACAAGAAGTGACTAGTAGTAGCTTCTCTATAATCATAAATACTGTCCCAGTTCTAGAAATGTGCTGAACACTGATGTTTTTCTCTTGTGAAACTTGCCTAAGCTACAGGTGCCTTACAGTGTTTCACTCTCTCCAGGCCCAGCCTGATTTCTCTGACTTCCCTGGAGAGAGGTGATGGTTTACTCCATTGTACCACCTGATTTGTTGTCTGCTCTTAGCTATAGTAACATGATGATGGAGATGGAAGGCTTTTTTGTAATTTTTCTCTGTAAATTTTTGATGGCGAAAGAATGCTGCAGGAGAAGATAGTGCCAGAAATGCAGTTTTGTTTCATCTCAGTGAATTAAGCTACTAACTGCTGCCTGATGCATGGGGGGCTATGGCTTGCATCCTCTTGTATGGCTCTTTGTAGCTGGATATCTTTCAATTGGGAAGTCCCTTCCATATTCCTTGCTGGCCTATTGCTAGAAAGCTACAGTATGGTATTTGTATACCTCTGCTATTTCAATCTATTCTCTGTATGAACAAGACTGTTTGAACCAGAGAGAAATCAATTTTTCTCAAAGAGAGTAAGGCTTTCATTGTGTGATATGTGGCTGCTGCATCCTTCTTCCGAGCACCAGTGGAAGACTGTTGTGGACAAGTGAGAAGACAAATGCAATGCTATAGTAAGCAATGAGTTAACTTTCATTTCCCACCCTCTGAGTGCTGAATTCCAAAGCCCTGTTGAACAGAAATTGCAACACCATTGCATTTTTTGCTAGCTATGCTGTTCAGATATTGATCAAAATCTGCCTTTGCGTTCACCATTTTACCCAAAGAGCTGAAGTGTTATCTCTGAGACAGTAATCTTTTCTACCGAAAAAAAAAACCCACCAAAAACCTCTTAACTTTTCATGAACTCTTGTTTTAACCTAAATATATTCTTCTTGGAAATGTAAAGCTCGTCTAGCAAGTTTTGCGGATAGGATTTTACAGCTGAAGAATATCAGGGGCACCGTGTGCACGTAACCTCCTAGCCCAAATTTAAAATTTAAAGCGGATAAGAGGGATTTGAAATCTGGTTAGTATAAAAAGATTCTCATAGATTTGTGGCATACCCTGTTATCACCCTTATATATACTGATACTGGGTTTTGTTAAAAATTAAGATTAAATTTAATTGCATCTTTCCTGTCCCAAGTTCCTTATTTGAGTTCTCTTATAGCGTTTTTCTCAGGGGAAAAAAAATGGGGTTTTATGTTGGATTTGCTTGTTTGGCTTTCAGTTTCTGAGACGTATTGGTATCTTTCCTTGCCAGACTGAAATACACAACTGAGATTGTTATAAACAGCTAATCAAACACTGGAATTCTTCACAGTGTAAAAAGCCGTGGTCACGACACTGGTTTCTGCATTCCTTTTACAAGATTTACTGTGATATGAAAATGTCTACAATGGGCTATTGAAACTAGATGTGGATTAAAAATAATGTGAATTAAAATCCCTTGTTAAAAAAAAAAAGTCTTAAAATACTTAGCACAAGAAGACTGAATAATTGTGTTTAGAGAAATGCATACCTTCAGTGAGTTTACTATACTGAGATGACAAGGTTAGCCAGTGTTGTGCACATATGAATAAAGAACAAGCTGACTGAAGAAAGCTCAGCGCGGGGTTTGGAATTCAACAAACTCAAAATTGCCAGCCTAAAAAACTGTGAACTTGACTGCAAATTTGGGACAAAAATTTCCCTGCAAGCAAGGGAACAGATTAAGCAGGGATGTACAACATACCTAAAGTAGTAATGTGTAGCAATAGTTTTTCCAAGCAAGTTTCAAATCTTCTGAGGCAAAATTTTGTTTTGTCTTCCATTAACTTCTGTGGAGATTTCAGTAAATGCTCACCCTATTCAAATAGGAAAGTCTCAGCTCCATTGAAAAATAGGTTAGTGTTTCCAATCCAGTCTTTATCATGAAGCTATCGTGGTTGCTTTGTTCTACAGAAAGGGTTCTAGACTCAAAGACATCTTTACATTTCTTATGCTTGAGAAGTTTTTGCAAAGCATCTTCTCACCAGTGTTGTTCTACGTTGTGAGTCCATTCACGAGCATAACAGGATGATCCTGGCAAACAGGTAATGATTCTCCTGAGACAGGAAGGGAAGCAAGAAGCTGTTTCACAGGACTAACCTAAAGATGCTCAGAGGGATTTTTCCTCTGGTACCAGAGCTTGGCTGTTTACCATACATATTGATGGGGCAGAAAGAAGATCTCTTCACCTACATTAAATCTCTAGTGGCCACTTTTTTGGCTGGCTGGTTTTCTTGCACACTTCTGTCCCCCCGTTTGTTGTTGAAATGGCAGAGTGGTATCTATCACCTAGTGGCTGTAGCTGGCTTCTCTGAAGTCCTGAGTATCACAGTTTATTTAGCCTTTTGCACCTCCAACGCTCAGTGTAACCCAGGTTTCCTACTCAAGGTAGCATGGCAGATAGAAAAATAACACCGTGCTCTTGGCCAAATGATGCATAGCGAAACTCTTCAGTTCAGTGGCCCAAATCTAAGCTCTGACTTCGTTATATGTATACTATCAGTTCCTTATCTACTGTTTCATTGTATTTCTTCCTATAAGCTATCACGTTCTGCTGTGCACTTCTGAATTGGTTGCTTGATGTATACTTGAAGCTTCAGCCTTTAGCTGTGACTATGTTCTGTTTGTGTTGTACACTTTTGAATACCATATTTGGACACTTTTCAGCTGCATGAAATATGTTGGGCATATTTGGTACGGACCTTGGTTAGCTCTTTGACAGACTACAGATGGTCTGTTCGTCAGTCTGCTATCTAGCTGCTTATCAGTCGTGCTCACAAATGCCAGTCCTTGTTTTGGTTGCACAGCTGCAGTATTAAGACTCCATTGTTTCTATGCTTGCGTAGCAAGCCCACCAGTGGGAGTCCTGCAGCAGCCCAAGCGTGCTTCTGTTTGCCAGTGCCTCCTACCCAGCATTTGAAGAGGCAGCAAACAAGCAAGTCATGCCTCCTCTGTAGTTTGGAGAAAATCTCCTTTTTTGCTTTCTGCTCTGCTCAGTAGGATAAGCTCTGATCTTCAGCCAGGAGTCTTACAGCGAAAGGCCACCTACAAGAAAGAGAAGTCCTCAGCCAGCAGCCTTCAGGGAGGGTTGAGAAAACCTCACGTGAGGGACAAGGCAATGTGGGAGAACAGAGAAAGATTAATAGAAGATTTGAACTCTTTCATCTCCTGCCCTTGCCCTTTATAAGGTGGAACTCATCAGTTTCTTTGAAGAAAGCAAGAAAGAACTCCTGGGTTTGAATCAAACCAGGAAATGGCTGCAGCAAACCCATCTTGAACAAAATTTTGTAGTGCAGGCTATGCCTCACAGACTTGCATGAAAAGCTGAGAAAGATTCCAGTCTTATATCCCCTAGTTAGCCAGCAATATTGCACCCTGAGGCATGTTAAAGGATAGAGCTGTACAGGCAAGAGTTATAGCCCTTCCTGTAACTTCTCCTTGGATGGGTGGAAAGGTCTGCAGAAATTCAATTTAGTCTGGCGAAATAAAATGACAAGTGGATCTTATTTCTTTCATCGTTATTAAATTCTAGAGTACATTTCCTTGTGAGACTTATGTGATCGTAACATTTTATTGATTTAGCATTGTATGCAAAGTAGTAAAAATACTAGTTTTAAAGCAGCTGGAGCCATACCCTGGCATATTGAAATATCCAGATTCCCTTACGTTTTAATGAACTTTTCCTGTACACTGTCCAATAACACTTGATAAGGGATTTTATGTGCCTGTTATTTGAGGGTGCCAAGACAGGGATTTGAATGTCGTGTGTGCAGCCAGAAAGGTAGTCCCGGGTACAGCTGAGCACAGAGTGCTTGATAGAGTGAGTACTCTTGGACTCCCCTGCCTATACACTTGGCTCCCCTACGCTTCTTCCTATGCCCGTGCAGTTAACATCCTGACAGATATATAGAATGGTTTGTAACATGCAGCAGAGAAGAACCAATATCCTTACAGGCAGTAGTGTTTGGCACAGGTGTACAACTTGGGTGCTTTGTTTATGAATTTTTTTTGTTTTTCTTTGTTTTTTTCAGTGGTGACTGATCCTTAATTTGTCATCTTCGGTTTATTTAAAAAAACCCCAAACACAGAACCATCAGGGACTTGCTGAATCACTGTCTTACAGTCCCAAATAAGAATGGTCCTACTTTTCTTGCAGTCAACTCTGTTCTGGGACACCTCTATAACTTATTTTCCAGTGGTATCTCTAAACCAACTAGATTCTCCTGCCCTCATCACTGCTGTTTAGAAGGCTGTTCCATGATCTTACTGCTCTGAGAGTTACAAGCCTTCTACAACCAAAATATCTTCCCAGTCTTAAATTTCCTTACAGCAAGTTTGTACGCTTGTCCTTGTGCCAGGGCTGTCCTTCCAGTTGAATAGTGTCTCCCTCCCCACCCCCAAGTTATGTAGGCATTTCTCTTCTGAGGAGCCCCTATTGCTCTGCTTGTCACAGGGGGCCTTCTCTGTGCCAGGAGAGCTAGGCTTTGGCATTAAAGGTTATTTCCTCAAACAAGGATACTTTGTGCTTTGTGATTTTTATGCCAACAGCTGAAAAGAACCTCAGCTTCCTCTGACCTGAGGGAGTTCTTACAGAATGTGTCCTTCTTAAATAAAAATCCCCAACATGGGAATTTTCAGACTCCTCTTAGCTTTTGTGTAGCAAAGAGAATCCTCAGGTAACCCACAAGCCAGATATTTCTATGCAAGAAAAGGCTTAAGTGCCAGATGTTTGTGGATGTCACAGTCCAGTGATAATTAAAACTACCATCATTTAGTGGTCCTTTTGCACTGTAGAGACTCGCACCATTGCATTTGCATCATAAGGGCAAACTTCTTGCAGAAACACCATGAACGAATAAGATGTTTGAGTTAAAGCATCTGGCAGCCTGTATCTTGCATGCTTTTCTGACAATTATAGCTAATGTCAAACTGAAGATTTGGAGCTTCTAGGGCCTGTATTAATGGCCCTATCTAATTCTTTACATTCCTTGAGATTTGTTTATGTCTGTGAAGTCTAAACAGATTTGATGGTGGAAGAGACTACATGTTAGCTTAAGCTGTGCAGGAAGAGAAGCGAATTCCAGCCTTCCTGGCATGTCTTTGGTTACTTGTGCTGAGATCAGCATGGGACTAACCTTGTCTAGGACGTCAATTTAGAAAGAGTAATTCTCGCTTAGTGTTCAAGATTTTAGTTACTGTTCTGTCAGCCATCACATGTAGGTTATTTTTTTGAGCACTTGGATATAATTTTTGCTTTGATTTCCTAAAAATAATAGAATTAATTTGTGTATCATGGTTAAAGCAAGAAATCCCCGTTAGCAAGAATGGGACACTGGACTAATCGTTGGCTGATGTGTTTGCGTTCGTATCCTATACCAGCCAAGTTACAGGGTCATAGGTTCTGTGGACAGATTCATCTCGGACAGATTCCTCTCTGGTTGAGACATAAACTGTGACTTGCAGTTTACTAATCAACTGGAGTTTTCAGCCATATTTCCTGTTCAACTGAAGTTTAAAGCAAGTATTTTGCATCTGCCAAGATAACATGATACTAACTGTGGCATAAGTGTTATAGGCTCTATAACGTAATAGGATTTAAGCTCCTTTGCTTTGGATTTCCTTATTGTGTGTATGCTATTGAAAGACACCTCTGTTCTCACTCTCATGCTGCTCCTAAGAGGAACGTTTTTATAATCAAGATGCTGAAAATCTGAAGCAATGTCAGAAAACCAAAAAGCACAGGCTAAGAATCACCTTCACCTCAGTACTGGCCTGGAGTTATCTGCCACTGCTCGCTCTCAAACGCTCTCTTCTCTTTCTGTTTTTAAGGCTCTTTCCTGGACCCTTGGTTTGTAGGAGAGGGACTCATCCTTTCAGTAGCAAAGACGGAGTGGTGTTTCCTAACATGTGCAATAAAGATATATATGCACAACAGGTATAAGGTTTATGGTTTACATACACCAAACATTGCCACAGGAAAAACTTTTTTTCAGTTATCTGAGAGACTTCAGTTGTGAGCTCAAATCTTTGCACATCTAGAGTGAGGCAGCTTTAAGACCAGGCTTTTTGAGAGAAATTGTTGGCGAGCCTTACAGTATGTTTTAAACTGTTTCTCCTGGATGAGGTTAATGTAGTCTTTTAAAGTAAAACCTCCACACTTTTCTGTTATTCCTAATTTGAATGTTTCCACAGTCTCTTAATGCATTTACAGTAGGCCTAGAAAAGGCTTCTTCAGAATTATTTTTTCTCTTTTATGTTTTGTTTTTCCTGGTTCATCCAAACTTGCCTAAATAGTGGGGAATGCATACAGCATAAATCCAGGGGCACTGAGGGCGTTTTGAGTTCCAACACAAGCAAGATGTAGCTAACCACAAGACCACCAGGCCCCAGAGTTGCAGTTTGCGTGAGTCTGACGCTTGTTCAGCATCTGTGATCTGTCTAGGATGGAGGGATTTGAAAACTGGGAAGTATGAAATTCTAACTTGGAGAGGTTTTTTGTGGGTTTGGGTGGAGGAAGGACTTCATGCCAGCATGAGTCCATGAGAACAATAACATCCTGGCCTGCTGCTAGCGAAACAGCCTGCTTGTGTGCGTTAGGAAGCTTGTGATGCACATCCCGAACGTGACTGTTGGCAGGACGCTCGTATTCCCAAGCAAAATCAGAGGAGTACCCTAGTGTGAGTATGGATTGAAGGGATAATGTGTAGACTGAATTACAGAGAGCTGATTCCATAGGTATTTTGAAACACAGAAGTATGTGGTTCTGGCATCCCACCCACTTGATTCTGGGTATTGCCTTTTTCCCTGCTATTTTCTTTCTCCATTATAATTACTGCTGGGTATGTGACCCGGCTCGCTGGCTTTGCTGTCACGCGTATTTTCTGTGCCTATAGTGGAGAAGGCAGACGTTCTGGGTGTCTGCTGCTGCCTAATGTGAAAGCAAAGTTGAAGTATGCATAGAGATGGAAGGACCACTAAATGCTGAAAACACCAGCTTTTGCTTCCTTTTCTCAAAGCATAAGTTCAGGGGTTTGCTGCACTTCAGGCAGTCTGCGTATGTGGCCATTCCCCTGGCCGGGCTTCCTTCTGCAGCTTGAAAAAAGTGCAGCCAAAATAGCAAATTTTAGTCCCTTGCGAATGTTGTATTGCGGTAGCAGTGGCGTCCTGCCAGTCCACAGCCTCATTCCAGTCTGTGCGGTACAAGCAGATCATGGAGGTGAGTCTGCCTTACGCAGGCAAATCTTCTCTAAGTGGCTGGGCTGTACAGCATGAATGTGAGTCCTGCTGCTGACCTGATCAGACGATAACCAGATCAATAAAAACGTAAGCCTTCTGGCCAGACTTCTTGCAATGTTGCCTTTTCATTTAATCTATAGCAATAAAGCCAAGCACTTGCTTAGGTATTTTTATTAATATTTTTACAAGTGGTAGAAGAGTAGCCTTAGGCAAGTCTTTCCTATCTGCATGTCTCTGAACATTATAATCTGAAAGGATGCTGTCATGGCTGATAGCAGTTGTATAAGATGATTACAAAAACAAGTGAGCTTTCAAGCCTGTTTAAAAAAGCCATGATATTGTGAGTCTTTCTCCCAATGGTAAGAGCTCAAGGAGCTATTTTACTGGGGAGCACAGCAGGAGAATTGGCAGAAAATAATATTTAGTCCTGCCTAAGCACGATTGAAGGTAACGACACGTGAGTTGTGCAGCAAAACCTACATAAGTAAGAATGATGAGCTCTTGCTTCAGTTTCAGTACTGTTAGCAGCAAACCGCGTTGTCTGTCTCTGCTTTGTACTGTCAGCCTTGTACCACAGTTTGTCCTGTTTTCTGCTCCCACCTAGCAGAGGGTCTGCGTCCTTAAATTGCCTAGCCGAGGGGTGTTGTGATCCACTCTGAAGTCTCTTTGTGTGCTAGTAACACAAGGAACGATTCAAAGCTTTTTTTTTTTGAAAAAAGAATCCTTTTACAGTTTTGTTACGTGCTCGTACTGGGCACCTCATGCAGCAAAAAGTAATTATGTTCTTGGAGTAAATCGGCAGCAGAATGGTTTCCAAGGGGAGATTACAGACCATGACTAAGATGTGACTTCTGTGGAGCTTTGTTTTAATGACAACATATTGCTGTATATAGAACACAGACATTGAAGTAAATTCATGTTCTTTGGCACTGGCATCTGCGAGGTTATTGCATGTTCACTGTAATCGGGCAGGCACAGCAACAATTTTAGTTTGAGTTAGCCTGTAAGCAGCTTTTGGATTATATCACAAAAATCTCTGCGGTGCCTGGATTTTGTGTGCTTGCATGAAACCCCAACAATTCCAGGAAGTGTCGTGCTGCTGATCACTTGTCTTTCTCCTTACTGAAGACTATGTGGAAGAGAGTGTGATTTCAGTTATGGCCTAAATCATAGGAACAAGCAGAGGAATGTCTTCCCCAATTATTTTAAAAATTAGTCTGCACCCGGAGCACCCTTTTCTGGCACGCAACGGCCAGTTCATTCAAAACATCGCTTGCTTAAGCAAGATCAGAAAACTGTACACTACCACATCTTCCGAGCTCACAGTCCCCACTTGCTGTGCTTGATTATGTAGCTATATTGAAAATGGGAGTACAGCTCAAGACAAAGAGCAAAAGATAAGAGAGCGGCTGAGGTTGTGTTTCCAGGATCTGGAGCTGGGAGGCCAGATTCTGCTCCGGATTCTGCTGCAGCACTGTAGGAATTGGGATCCACTTACTCAGATGGCTGAGCTCTTACTCACTTGTGACATGTTAGTGGTTTACAAGGCACANGATAAGAGAGCGGCTGAGGTTGTGTTTCCAGGATCTGGAGCTGGGAGGCCAGATTCTGCTCCGGATTCTGCTGCAGCACTGTAGGAATTGGGATCCACTTACTCAGATGGCTGAGCTCTGACTCGCTTGTGACATGTTAGTGGTTTACAAGGCACGACTGCAGAGAGGATTTATATACCAAGATGAGCAAAGGATTTACAGTTTAGCCTGTGACATTCAGTTTTGATTTGTTGTGGACCCTGCTTTACCAGGACTTTAAATGGAATTTGGTATTTCTTTCCGGGAAAGATCTGTGGATAGAAAGCCTGAAAGTTAGCTTCCACCTGTCAAAACAAAGCACTGTTAAAGACTTCCAAGGTAGTTATGCATGGGCAGATATGTCTGTGTGGGTTAGATCTGGTAGCCAGGTTGTGACAGGGACAGCGATTAACAGCCAGTTAATCAACCTGGCTGAAACAGTGAATTGATGTATCCACACTCCTTCTGGAGCTAAGTCATCATGGGCTAACTTGGGTATTGATCCTTACAGTGTTGAATTAAAACTTTAAAATCAACTTATGCTTCCTGATACACATGCCATGACTGTAAGCTGAGACACGCCCTTTAATCAATAGCTTAATTCCTGACCCTCACACGGCCTTGCTGTTCTGGCGGACACAATTTACTAGACGTGATACAACCCAAAAAGCTATTGAGTTTGCTGCCCTGGTGCACTGCTCATTCTAGGATTGAGGAAAGCAGCAAAATTTTGGTACGAGCCTAACCGAACTCTCTTAGCTGGTCCTAACTATCAGCATCAGCTTAGTGGCTTATATTGCAGTGTGGCTTCAGGCCCTTGGATTCTCTGGTCTCCACACCACAGCATAGGCATGGCGCTGCATCAGAGCAAAATCAACAGGCAGGTTTGTTGAGAGAATAAAATGCAAACTGCAACTTGGCCAGAGCAATTTCTCAATGGTGCTTGAAGGGAGGCTAGAAGTCATGCTCCAACTGCAAACTGCTGTCCTTGGGACAGCCAGCTAGTGAGCAGCCACGAGCTAACTGGAGCCAGGCAGCGTTATCCAGCGCAGCTGTTCTGTCGTTCTTTGCACAAGTGAGTATCACTCAGAGCAAACCTTGCTGGTCAAAATCTTTCATAACCCAGTGAGAACTGTAGGCTGGGACAGAGCTGTTCTGCTCCATCCGACTGAGCTGTTCCCTGTTCCCCTTGGCTGGAGCCACGGCTGAGTGGGAGTATTCTGCTCAGCATGAATTCCTGCCCTAAGCATTCCTCCTTCCCCGCTGTACCCCAGTGGCTGCTTGATCTGTGCTGCATCAGATTGTCCTAATCCCCTGCTTCCCATGCCCTCTTCCCTTTGGGAGCTGGGGGAGCCAGTGTGTACCAAGCCTTTAGTACGAGGGCAGCCCAGCTAAAGCCTGTGGACTGCTCGGGCTGCTCCCCTTGACCTCAGCCTCTGCTGCAGTAGGAGTCAAGTAGCAGCTTCTTAACCCAGTGCGCTAGTGCTCCTCTGATGGTATTTAACAGGGCCCATGTTTTATCTAGAGCAGCAACTTTAACCAACACAAACAATAATGTCTGGAAAATTTTTGCCTGTGACTGGGTGCAATTAAAAGCTAAATGTCACACAGCAGCGTAGGCTGCACTTTTCTAGTGAAAATATTGCACGGTGATTTGGTGGCAGCAGTTAATTAGTTTGGGCAAATGATCTCTTGCTGTGGATGTTTATCAGTGCAATCACATTTATAGTCAAGCTAACTTGGTAGAAAAAAAAGGGAAGGGAATACTCTGTCCTTTTGCATTAGGGAGAGCAGACCATCAAGCAGTGTGACTCTTTGGAAGACAGGGACCTGGCTCTGTGCTTTTTTTCCTCGATTCTTTGCTAAACAAAATGCTCGGTGCCAAGAATGTCTCCCAAAGGTCACCGAGCCGCACACAACAAGAACTGGTAGGACTCTTTCCACGATCTGACTGAGCTGCAGTAAATAGGAGAAAATGAGAGACATCCAGGTTCAGCAGAGCTCTCAGGAGTGTGTGGAAAGCTCAGGCCAAAGTGGATGCCAGTGACTGTGCTTTGTGTGCTCAATGAAGATCAAGAGAGGCACAGGGAATAAGCTGACTTCCAAATTATAGAGCATGATTGTGCTAGAACAGGTTGCGCTGGGTTTATAGAGCAGATGCGTGACTGTCTGGCGTCTTTCCCAAGGAATAGCACTGAACTTCCATGAACAGAGCAACTCCTGCTGGTGCCCAGAAACATAGTGCCCTTAACTGAACTAAATTTTAAGTGATTTCACGACAAATACATTCTTGTTGGCCAGTCTAGTCTAAAATGCGCTACATCAATCTTCTCTATAATTTAAAATAAACCTGCTTTGAACTCATAACATTATAATTTGAATATGCTTAGCTTTAAGTATGAAAGAGTGTGTAGGCTGACTTGTTAAGTGTATGTGTAGTTTAAAGGATATGTAGTGCATATTTTTGGGCACCACAATAAGAATGCTGTGGGGTGAGTCGGAGAGGCTCCAGAAGAAAGTAATTAGAGTAACCT
Organism: Steatornis caripensis; assembly: GCA_013398225.1. Classification (NCBI taxonomy): domain Eukaryota; kingdom Metazoa; phylum Chordata; class Aves; order Caprimulgiformes; family Steatornithidae; genus Steatornis; species Steatornis caripensis. The sequence goes on along the minus strand of VZSC01012360.1, from coordinate 325,160 downwards.
GAGGAACATGATCAACAGGAGAAATTTGGATGATTTTTAGGAGTGTGCAGTAGAGGAGAAAGGGGAAGACACGCATCTTGAAACACCTAAAGAAGTTGTTGTGAAGGGAATAATTTGTTTCTTATTCATGGGGTGGAGAGAGTTACAGGGTAGAGGGGGTCAGGGAAATCTGTAGCAAAGAAAACTCAGATTGGATGCTAGAAGAAGCCCTGGGAAAAGATCATCTGGAGAGACTATGAAGTCTCAAGCAGTGAAGATCTTGAGAAAGAAGCTGGGCAAACCTTTCTCCAAAGCTCTTGATTCAGTTTTGCAGCAGATGGACTGGCAAGAAGACTTTGTGACGTTCCCTTCCAGTCTTGCCTTTTGTGGACAAGGTCAAAATGAATGCTGGGCTACCACCTGTGCTTTAAGGTGCAATTCAAGTAATTGGCTTCATTGATCTTTTTGTTTTATTACAACACAGTAAATAACTTTGGTTCCATTCCAATATTCTTTAGTCTGGAAAAAGTTGGATTAAATCCTTTCTGCACAGCTAGGGGCACAGCTATGGTTTCAAGATATTTCCTGCTAACTTGCTATGTATTTAAAAGCATTTTCTGTATTTCTAAAGGGTGAAGATGGCTTCACAGGCTCCCCTTTCCACTTTCAGTGACATGATGTGTAGGCATTTGAGTTGTGACTATTGTAGAACTCAGTAGGGTGTTTGGATGGTCCCACAGATAATTCAAATGTGTAGGGAGAAAGTACTAGATAAAGTTTGGGGTTCTCAGTGGCTTAGTACCCCGTCTTGGAGAACTTATCTGTGGTAAGTCTCCATTCTGTTTCAAAAATGAACAAAAACCGTAACTTGTGACTAATTTAGATATGATAACATTTAACGTTTTTATTGACATTATCAGTTCCTGGTGTGTGGGAGACAGAATCCAGATACCAAATGTTATCAGGGAATGTTTTCAGCAGCAAAGTGCTGCTCAGTAGTTAATGGTACACACAATTTTTGGTGGGTTGTCTCGCGCACTGTCTTCCAGCAATGCTGTGCTACATCTGCATTTTCTCGCCTTCCTGACCCCATTCTTTCTCTAACACGAGTCAGCAACTACTAAAAATGGTATTGTATAACCACTGGGAGTCAGGGTTCCAGATTCTGCTGTGACGCCTCTGGGGCCATCTCTGTGTTGTCAAGTATTATCTCTAAGTAGCTGCATTCAGCAGCAGACTGGGTCATCTTACAGCAGGGAGATAACTGGGGAAGGATTGAAGGAGATGTAAATCAGCTGCTGGACCAAGAGAAAATTGAAGCAGGCTCTCAACATCTTTCTCATTAGAACCCACCATAAGCTGTTCATGGGGCCTGGGAATGCAATTTACAAGTTGTTCTCTCAAGCCAAAATTTGCCTGTTACTTCTCACTGGATAAATGCAGTCCATTAGTCGGAGACTGTAGGGGCTTGTTCCAGTAATTAAATAGTTTCAAACTGGTTTCTGGAACAAATTAATGCGATTTAATATGTTGTTTCCAAGGCCTAAATCCTCTCTTCTTGCTACAGTGGAGAATGATAGTAGCTTTAATAGGTGGAGTCTGGTAGCAAGAGAGAATCTGCCTTTTCTACAGAATACTAATTGTGGCTATGGGGCTGGGAGGCATCCTCCCCTTCCTGGGGTGAGGGCAGGAAAACAAGCAGAGTGTCTTGCTGGCATCACCTTGTAAAAGCCTATAGATGATGCAAGGGTAAAGAGTATGTTCATTTGGTCAAGGATCCTCTCTTTCCTGCAGTGTTTACCCAGGGATTCTGAGAAAGCAAGCTCATGGCTTAGGAGGAATTCTAGAACATCCTGAGCTCACACATAGTATTTGTAGTTTTAGGAGTTGATTTTTTTCCTGAATAAATTTAATAAATGCAATAGAAAAATGGGGAGTGGCATACTCGTATAGGTTTATACTATAGCTGCACTGCACTGACGATGTATTCAGAAAATTGTCTGCCCTGTCAGTATGTTGGGAGACACGTCCTTCCTCATCAGGGGAAAAAGAATTTGACTCATAGGAGTATTACGGAGAGAAGATCATGGGTGGAGAGGGGTATAGGCTGAGTACAAATTTTCAAGTTTCTTTCTTAAAAGCAGAAGAGAATTTTCTGTTTGTAGATGTAGTGTGGGAAAGGAAAATGATGTAATTGTAGCGATTTGGAGAAAACAGTACTGTGATGCTCAGGACTGTCTGTTTGCTTGTCTTCCTATTCAGCAGCCTGCTTGATCTTGCTCTGCTTTTTCCACATCACACAGAGGAAAGCGAGAATTTACTTGTGTATGGGTAATAATAGCCTCTCTCACTGATGTTCGAAGTATAAATTAATAACTGGAGGAAAAAATGTTTTTCACCATGGGTCCTTTTTGGCAAGGTAGATCTGTTCATGACATAATGCAGCCTGCACCCTTCCTCCCCTTTGTGTGCTAATAGCGGGTAAAGTTGCTGCAGCTTAATTTCTAATGGAAGATGAGGTGGTCAGCTGTGAGTCCACTGAGCAGTCCTGCATGCTTACTTCTCCTGCTGCTAACTCCTGCTGCTAAAGGTGTGATCTTGCCTTTATGCTGGTTTAGGGACAGTGTCTGCTCTGGACTCTCTTTGCATGTTGTATGATTTTGGGTTTTGTTGTCTTCTTGGCTGTGGAAATATCTGGAATTTTAATGTGAGAAAATTTTCTGCCTAAAACTCCTATTTCCAGGTAATTAATTCTGCGACCATGCTGAAGATGTTGCATTTTGTGCCTAGGAAAATACTGACAGGAGGCTGAATTAGATGCAAGTGTAAAAACCAAAACCAAGCAAAATGAACAGACAACCCCAAAACAACCCACAGCAAATTTCTCTTCTTCCTGCAGTTGTATTTCAGTTTGTTTTCAAAAGGGAGATGTAATTGTGATTATTCTAAGGAACGAAGTAGATGCTTAGTTGAGGAAGTAGCATCGATAGCGGTGAGATGGGGTTCACACTGTTTCCATTCCCCAAAAGGGAGAGGAAAATAGTAGTAAAGTCAGGAAGCCATCCTCACGCAGACCAAACTCAGCTCCTGCTTGGGTTTGACTGATTTCACAGGTCAGCTTTTAAAATGTTCTAGCAATAGCTAGGGCCGGGAGAATCAAATGTATTTCAAATGCAGCCATGCCCACAGCATTGTCACCGGGAGCGTAGAAGCCTTCTCCTCACAATTTCCAGGTCAGTTCTTCAGCTGTCTTCATTTTGGAACTGAGAAAACCTACCGATTTCTTCATCGACCCCAGCCCCTGTTATAAGTCCTAGAACCCATTGCTCAGAAAAGTAACATCGTGATACCGTACTTCTCTGCCTCCTAAAAGGCTGGATTAAACTGGAGTTGGCTAAAAAGTGATTTGTAAATTTAGTGGTGGAGTCCTTGGAACTGTGATGATCCATTACTGTAGTATCTGAGTGCCAAATGTTCCTGGATTTCAGTTGTCAGTACCCAAGCCCACTCCTAAGTGACAACTCATACCTTTGGTGATCCCAACCACTGCAGAATGTGATGAGAAATGATGGGTAGAGGTAAAAACTTCACATATTGTGCCTACAATATTGCTTTCACCTCAGCCAAAATCAGGGAAGGCTAACACCAAAGGATGCTGTTTTATTGTTTTGGACTGGGAGTACTAATTATAATGGGAGTACTAATTATAATACTTTTCATAATCTCTCTGCTAATACCTTGTTTAGTTGTGAATTCATCTTTTCTTTTTGTCCCTCCCATCTAGTTTCAATCTGTTCACTGTGTGTACATGGAGAACATTTTTCTTTCACCTGTGAAAGAGCTTTCTAACCTTTATCAGACTGGAAATGCCATGCTGTATTGAAACAAGCCAAGCGCAGTTATGCCTGTTTTGACCGTTTTGCTGTTGACATTTTTGAGATTATGCAACCAGGGATCTGTGCAGCTGGGTGAAGAGAATGAGCTCAAACCTTTAAGGTTACTGTGAGGTTAATAATGAAAACTCATATAGCTCAGAAAATGTGTCCTGGAATTGATTGGAGACAGTGCTGTGTACAGAGCAATTATTCCCAAGAAAAACAATTTCCAGTTCAGACAAGCTCAGACTGTATTTACAGAATAGGGATACTGGGGTCAAGGGGACTGTTGAAATTCTGATACGCTTTGATGATATCTGCTATGTTTTCAGCAGGAAAGATAAGCAGATGCCAGGAACATAGTCTAGAAACGGTAGTTTCCTGACTTCAGTAGAATTGCACCTGCTGAGTTCATAAAGTGCCATTTTCAGCGCCCGCCCTTTGCATTTGTGTTTGGAAGGAAAGAAGGCAGACAGAAAGGTAATTAATCAAGATGCGAGGAGACAGGATTGTAAAGACATTTATATACATCATCTGCATGTATAATGGCTCTGTCAGCTACATGACGGCCTCTGTGAAGGGGCTGCTCGCTAACACAGTGGAATGTAGAGCTCTACAAGGTTGAGGCAGGTAAAGGTCTGCAGGTTGCTACCAGGTAACCTGCGTCACTATTTCCCTCATCCTTAGTTTTGTTCTGATCACTGCAGAACAGGGAGAAAGAAGGGGAGAACAGATGGTCAACACGGTTTGTCATAAACAAAAAGCTAATTTGTGAATATTTTTGAGTTTACTTTGGGCTAGTTTGTGAGTAGAAGGGGCATATCTGAATGGCTAAAGAGTATCCTCTTTGCATTTGTCTACCGTTGTCCTGTATAGGACTGCAGTCGCTAGCAGTGCTGGCTATCTCCAGCAAGAGTAAGGGATGAGGTCTGTTAATCATTTTGCTTTTCTAGGCTATCACAAAGGCGCTGCGTTGTGGCATCACCCCCTAAGTCAGGCTGGTACTGCGTGCTGCGGTTCAGCCATACGCTCTGAATGCAGTATGCCAAACTGCAAACGTATGTGCGTAGAATATCCGTTATTACTGCATCCACGTGGCTTTGTGGGCTTAAAGTGCATCCTAAATTTTTTCATGAATTTTACAGCATGCCAAACTTTCATGATCCCCAGTACGTGCTACATGCCTCACTCGCTGATTTTAATCACTAGAATAATCCTCTCTTAAAGCTCCTTTAGAACATATCAGCATTACTCTCATTATTCTCTTCTGTCCCTGAACTCTGGATTTTACAGAAACTGAGAAGCAGTAGACCAGTATCTCCCATGATTGCTTTTGGGGAAAAAACTGGAGAAGTTCAGTGAATGTTAAGGAGAGCCCCTTCAGACCTGCCACGGTGTGCGTGGCAGTACGGCATGCAATATGCACCTGGCCCTCCTGGGTTTTTCCTCCTGTTGGCTGCTCCAGGTCACTCCTTACACACTCTGTACTCGTCAAAGATGACAAATGTTTTTGGTGCTGAAAGCACTGGTCACTGTCAAAGTAAAAGATAGATGGCTTTCCAGGCTGGACACGCGTCTTCTGGGAATTTGTTTTAGAGGGGTTGGTTTGGGGCTTTTTTTCATATTGGAGGAAGGAATTTGTATCTTTTCACAGTAGTCTCCTGGGGACTCTTTATTGATACTTCAGTGTTGTCCTTTGTAATAATTCTACATTGCATAGTCTGTCACTCAGAAATGATGAACTTGGGCTTCTGGTGCAGGGGAATACCACCAAAGCTGAAAATAAAAATAATTCTTTAAATCTACAAGACAGAGACAACAGCTATGCCTTAACTTCAAGGAAGATGCTACTGCACAGAACCATTCATGATGAATACGAAAATAAGGCAGCAGCGTGGTTTCACAGAAATGTAATCGAAACTGACGGATTTTGTGTTTACACTTCATCCAGGCTATGTCATCAGCCAATTTAAAACACATACATGCTTACAAGTAGCCCTTTCATTGCATAGTTTTTTTTAATATACCTCAACCACATCCTGCTCTGTAGTAGTTTTCTCTTTGGGGAAAAGAATATGTTTGTAAATATGGAGGGATTGGTGTTGTTTTCCTTGGAATTTAATTTGAAAATGGACTAAGGGTACTAAGACTACCAGCCCATAGGATTTGAGCCTGGAGAATTTGTGTTGCTTTGTTCAAAAGATCATATTTGGGTATGTGAGAGTAAAGCTCATAGGCAAAAAATGGGCTGCAAAGATAGAGAAATCACCTTGGTTAAATTGTCAGGGAAAGGAGAAACTGGGCACTTAGATTCATCATCCAAAGTGAACGTGCATCAGGTATAAGACCTTTGGAAAATAAGGTTAATTTAAATTTCACTTCCAAATTGGCAAGTTGTTACTGGAAGAATTCCTTTGCCATTTGGTTTAGTTTTGAGGAACAGTGATTTTTAGATGCTGAAGGACCAAATAGTTGTGTAACTAGTAAACCACAGCACATCCTTCAGTGTATTTAAGGATAAAGATAATTTCATACATTGAGCACGTTTCATGGGGCTTGGGTTGGCTGTTTCTTTTCCCCTGCCCCTCGGTCGGATACAGTTTAGCTGGAGAGGTGTTTGGAAAACTAGAACATGTTTCTGGAATTGTGGGTCTGGAGCAAGTTATTTGTATTTTTTTTAGCTGCTTTGGAAAAGGTAAGGGTTGGGAAATAGTAAATGTAAGGTTTCTGTGCAGAAACAAAGCATTTTCCTATTCCTATTTCCATTGGTGGCATATGGTATCTA
>VZSC01012360.1:257779-299516 GCA_013398225.1 Steatornis caripensis | reverse complement strand
TTCCTGGCCGCAAGGGCACACTGCTGGCTCATGGTGAGCCTGTTGTTCCCCAGCACTCCCAGGTCCTTCTCCGGATGCTGGGATTTTTTGAAAAGGTGGGAGAAACGGGAGAATCTTTCATGCTTGCAGGCATGCAGTGAGCCCTTAGCAATCTAAATGCTTGTTCCCATGCATACATGTGAGGTGTGAGTAGGTAGGTCTCATACCATGTACATTATGGTCTGTAGCATACACGCAGACCACCAGCAGGAGTTCAATCCACACAGAAGCATTTCTATAAAATACATAATTTTTTGCTAGAGCCATGCTTTCTCCAAATAGCTTTATTAGTCTGATCCTCATTAGGAACAAACAACAAAACTTCGGGCTTAGCTTAGTTCTTGGGGCAAGAACAGCACGTGGGAGTCTGTCACAGTTTTAACTTCTAAACAAAAATGCTGAGGTGTTACAGTGGAAGGGGCCCTGGACACGCGTAAGGGAATGACTGGGTTATGGGGTCAGTCTCTGAATGGACCTAACTCCTGCTTCCAGGAGCTGAACTGAAGAAGCAGAACAGGAGAGAAACAGCCTTTGTGTTTCACCTCTTTGTGGGCGTGGGTGCGTCCCCACACGCACATTGACGTATTTAAAGAGGGGAAGGTACTGCCTAAACTTTCATTTGTGGCTGTAAAAACAGACCAAAGTCATTCAAAGGAAACAACTGGAGACAGCATGATGGCTCTGGAGTTCTTACATCAGCCCTGCCAACTGTTAAATTGTAAAGACTCTAACAGCTTCTGTTAACGCTTGTTAATGATAGCTTGTGCATATTAGGGGACTCAATATAAATGTCTGTTGTTTGCTGGCATTAAATGTGTTCCCAGTTACTGAGGTGTAGAGAGAGGCATGGCTCCACAAACAGTTTTCTCCTTGGAGGAAAAAATGATCCAACAATGTTTTATCTACTGAAGTTACTTGTGCTAAGTCATCTCACAGTCTGCCTGTATTCTACCCAGTGTATCTGTGGGTTCCTAGGACTCTCTAATGCTCCCCACCCCTCAAAGAAAACATGGCATGTCTACTGATGCTAATCACAACAGATGGTTGTTTCTTTATGGTGAAGGCTGAAACCAACTTCCAATACTTTGCTTCCCATTAAAATAACTCTTTTAATCTGTACAGATGGCATTGTATCCTGTAGGGCTAGGAGTTACATTTGCAGAAGGTCTTGGCTTCCTGCCTGCCACTTCTAGCACGAGGGTCATCTACCATGGCGCCACTGGGATCTTAAAATCCTTGCTCTGCTGCACTTGAGTTAGTGTGGCAAGCAGGCGCTAACCCTCGGAGCTTCTGACGGTCCCTACCTGCCGAGGGCTCTCACATGCACCTAATCACAATCTGCCATCCTTCAGCCAGTGTCGTCTGCAGGACCTGATCCTGGAGTGCACACACTCGAGCACGCCCTGTGCAATGACAGCCAAGCATGTCGACAACCTTCACCTGTGAACAGGTGGAGATGAGTGATTTCACCGTTAGTGTGTAAAGTGGGAGCCTTGCTTTCAGACGACACAGAGAAGGCACTTACCCCTATCCTTGAGGTGTCTCACTAGCTATCCTTGGGAGCTCCTTGTTTGGCTTTCAGAGATCCTTGGTTTGGTACATAACTCTCCACCACTGTTCTATGGGAGGAAGAACATTAGAAGCACTGCAGTATTTGCATCTCTTCTGCAGTATGATCTTAGAAGTGTATCATAAATCAAACTGCAGTTATTCCTGCTCGAAATGGTAGCCCGAGTGCATGCAAAGTCTATTTTGCAGAATCTTGCTGTTACAATTCACTCCGCCAATGTCTTTGTTTTAAAACCAGTTTTTGGGATGTCTGTATCCCAGTTTGCTAGTTCAAGAAACACCTGTGATGGATAACAGCACGGTAACAAAGTGTATCTTGGAGTGCAAAGATGTGCTGAGAGAAGGGGATAAAGAGGGAATGTGACAGAGTGGGAATGTTGGCTAAAGGTTAGCGTTGAGGTTATACCAGGTTTAAGTGTTTGCATAGAGACAGATGAGTTAATATATCTGGTTTTGTACCATTCTGGTGCCTCAGGTTGCTCTCGGCATGGAGAATGTATCAGAACATTTCTTGGATTCGTTCTCCTCTCTCCAAATCCTGATTTAGAGCAGCTCCTCTCTGCAAAGTTTTCTTTTTTCCCTAATCCCCATAAGACATTTGAACCCTGTGGTAGAACAATAAAATCCCTACTGACTCTTCTGGCCCTTCAGACATCACTGTTAATCCCTCAGAAGATCTTTCCTGTCAGCTTCAGCCCTGTCCTGAGACCAAGGCAGCTTGTCCTGCACTCTGTAAACTGGGGGTAGAGTTTGCAGCAAGTTCAGCCAAGTGTTAATGCACTAAAGGCATTGGCATATTCCTTGCAGTTTTATATTGGTGCTCTGATAAAAGCAGCAAAACTGCAGGAGCTGTAGAGGGAAGAAAGATCAGTGAGAACCACCAAGCTGCTGAAGTGCCAACCCCGCTTTTCCTGAGGCTCAGGGAAACACTCCCCCTCCCCGCATGGCACTTGAGGCCAGCCCTTGCTCAGTGCCCTGGCATGCCCTGGGACAGTCATAAAAGTCATACGCCTGCTCCTTGCAGCAGAATGAGGAAATGTTACTTGCATTAACCCCACGACTCCCACATTCAAACACACGCACGTTCCATACGCAGGCGAACAGGATGGCCTTTGTCCCCAGCAGTATGGGACTGACTGGCACAGCTCCATGAGGCACATTCTTGTTGGGCAGATTTGCATGGAATTGTGGAGTGTGATCAGGACCTCAGAGGACAGGAGTAGAGCTGTGCTGCTTTACAGCAGCTGAACATCAAGTGCAGCTTGCTTCTTGAAGTTTTGGGTTGAGGGGCAGGTGCTGTTGTAGGGAACAGTGACCTAGAAAGGTGTCGATGGGGTTATTTTTTTTTAATCCTACTTCTACCTGGTTTTATTTATAATCTTTAGAGACAATCCTGATTCCAGCTATTCTATTGACTTGCCACTGGCAAGTCTTCATGACAATGAGTGAGTTGTGTGAAAAGAAAGGAAGCTGCTTGAGCTATCCCACATGGACTGAATGTCCTGGTTTTTCACGTTCCTCTGTCCCTAGTGGATACTTTGCCAGTAAAGCAGAGGGGCACCTTGCTCATCACTGTTGGGGCTATCAGTTTCCCATCCTTGCCTTGCTGATCATCTTGACAGCCACTTACCAAGTTTGCTTCTGAGCTGCATCTTGTTAATAATTTCTTGTTTGATGGGGCAGGCGGGCTCTTGGAGAACAGCCCATCAAGACTAGTTCTTCACAGTGTGTTGTTCTGCTGCACTTTTGCTGGCCTGCTGGCTGAAACAGAGGTATCTGGGAGAACACGGTCTCGGAAGGCCGCTTGGCCCTGTGAAATTTCTGTCCTGCTTTTCTGTTGTGTAGGACATAAAAATGTCTAGCCTGTTTCTTATACACAGGTTATGTGTGTCTTCTACCCTCTCATGTTTTCTCATTCTCATACTCAATGGAGCTTGTTGTTCTTCCCAGCCCTCCTACGGCCTCTTTAATTGTATCAGAAGCCAATGAAGGAGCATTCTCAAATTAACATTATTATATGCCAGCTTGGAAGAACTTTACAGAGCTGTTACTTGTAAGCAGTTTTCCTGTTTTCTACATCTGCAAGACTGGTATATCCTGTAAGAGATGAGGAGTCTGAGCAGTCAGAAAAGTGACATAACACTATTCTGCAACCAAACACATTCACATTTTTTTAAAGATGACAGTTAAAGGAACCCTGTACTCATATTTTTTATAATGTGTAGGCTCAACAAAATATGTCAGACGGTATAAAACTACATGGCTTTCTTGAAAACTTCTGTAGAGTCAGGAAGAAAGGAGTCTCATAGTCTAGAAACTACCAAAAAAAAAAGGTTGGCCCTGTTCCCTACCTTCTCTATCCATCTCTTTTATAATATCTTGTAGTATTTTTTCAGCTCTGTACAATACATATCTTCCTCTACACCATGTTAGTCACCACATTCATCTTGTCACCTTACACTGTTATTCATCCCCTTCTCACTCATGCTATCTATTTTCATTGCTGCTGCTTCTGGCCAAACCTGCTGCAGGTCCCACAGCTCTACCCATGCTTACTCCCTCTCTCATCTCTTTGACGTCTCTCAGAGTATTTCTGTGCCCCTGCTTCTCCATTATTTCTCTGTTCCAGCAGACATCGTACCCAAATTAAGACCATTCCTTCTTTTTCTGTGTTATCTATGGCTGTCAAATTTTCAGCCCAAAAACAGGATAGCAAAGAAAAAACCAAAGCATTAAAATAATTTCTAGGACCTCCTGAACACCTTCTCCCTCAATCACTAAGGACATTGTTGCCACCCTGTCTGTTCCTGTTCCTGTTCCTGTTCCTCACCTCCTAACAAGAGTGTCATCTTCTATTTTGGCCCCTTTCTAGCTATTGTATTCAAGCTGTTAATCGCACCAGGTCTCCAAGATGCAGCATTTCCTTTCCTGTCCATCCATCTTACTGTATATCCCATTCAGCCTGTCTTTATTTCAGAGCATCGTTAATACCTCATCCTTTGTTCTGTCTGTGTCCGATCTTGTATTGAAAATATCCGTTTTCCTACGCTACTGCATGGGCTGTGCCAGCCTGTCTTTGCTTCTTTCTGCTTGTTCCTTGCTCCATCGCATCTATCATAATGTGCTTTGTTTTGTTTCCCAGGCCATTCCTTGCCTGTCATCTAGTTCTGAGAGAGAATTTTCCACCTTTGGTCAAACCCAAATGAACGCCCAGTGCTAGCCCAACCCACCCTGGAAATGTGTCATCCTCTGTGTGCGATGCTGGAAGCTCCCCTGCCTCAGCTCACAGAAGCGCGTGGGATGTGTTGTGTCAGTACGTGGCTCACAGCAGCAACGCTGTTCCTCTAACACTGGAGCTCTGGGCTGTGACAGTGTTTCCCAGATGCGTCAAACACGTTAATAGGTATTGCTGCTGTTCTTGAAAATAAAACTTGCTTTAGGAGAAACTGGAAGATTTTCTAGCGTTAGTAGGGTCCAAAAGCAAAAGGCTGGTTGCTAAGCAGATTCTATCTCGTTTGGTTTGTTATTGTTGTCAGGGGTGGCCTACCTAAATGGCTGCTTTTCTTGCAGTCTACAAATGTGGCCCTTCCTTAATCTGTGCACTACACAAAGAAACTGTTAGCCCAATTTTCTTTCCATTGACAATTATCTCACGAATCTTAGTACTCAAGCAAGAGAACAACTTTTAATGTTTTGGCAGTGTAACATGAGTAAACTGCCCAGGGAAGTACTGGCTGTAAAAGCTGTGTGGGCTTTAAGCATGCAGTACTAGCTAGAGAAACATGCAGTGGGAGTAACTGCTCTAGCAACACAGTGTTATACACTGTAAAATTCAGAGCAAATTGTGGGCCTTTGACAGACTGTTTTCCGTTTTAGAAATATATGATTGTATGCAGTTTAAGAAGCTGTACTTGTTCTGATGTTTTCTGGTCATGGCTCAATAGTGAATGACATCCTTTTGGGAGGTGTTAGCTGCAGTTGTTACTGAGGGTTAATCCAATGCATAAGAGGGTTGATAGCTGCTGAGTTTGGATGCTGGGTGAAGTGTGATAGTGGGATATTTGGGAGTTAAGGAAACAGTTTTCATGCATTGATTTGTAGATAGCAGTGCTTGCCCCTCTCACAGTTTCATTCTCAGTCCTTGTTTTCAGTTGCTGAACCAAAAACTGAGTGGAAATCTGTCCATTGAATGCCCATGCAGAGCCTGGATTCTCTTTTGGAAGACGTATTTGAAATGGTTTGATCACCTCAGTGTTATTAGGTGGAAGTATTTTCATCATACAATTAAAAAATAAATATTAATAGAAGCTTCTTGCCCAAGAAGCTTTTCCATAGCTGTGTGTTATGAAAAGGGCAGTCATAATTTGGTGATTTTTATGTCAAAGAAAGGTTAAAGGGGAAAAACCCAGTCATATGGCTCCAGGTGAAATTTTTTACTTTGGCTGTGGAACTGTTGAAGGTTTCTGCATGTGCTGAACACATTCTCTTCCTCCGTAGTTCTGTATACATCCGAACAGCCATCAATGCCAGCCACATGGACAGGGAAGTTCATATTTGTGTCTGTGGCTTCATTGGTGTAAAAAGAGAGAGTAGTGCTACCTCAGAAGATACCCTATTTAGGAACATCTTAGGAAAACTTGTGAAGAAGTTAGTATTTGCATACTCAGTGCTGTGCTTGCATGGTGTGCAAAGCTGTTGAACACACGGCGGAGCTGACTGCCTGGTTTGTCCATGCTCTGTGCCCTGCACGGAGAATGAGGCAGTGCCGCTGGGGCGAAAGGTATGTGTCTGTGTGTCAGATGGGCCTGATCCTGGCTCAGTTCTAGCACTACTTCTGTCTTTGTTACTGGTTAATACTGTGATGCGTATTTCACCTCGTTGGAATGAGGATGTTGATAAATGGCCCAGTACGAGTGTTCTTTTTTTCCTCTAGTGATTTTTTTTTTTAGAGCACAGTTTATTTGTGCCTACAATACTAAAGAGTCCTTGGCCTTAAGAGGAGTTGAATTGCGTTGCGTGTCTTGTCACAAGCACGTCCCTTTTTGTGCTCAGTCAAGTATAGGAAGTCCTGGAAACGTGCTTTAGCATGGTATCTAGCTTACTACTCAGAGCCTTGCTTTCCAAGTCTGCTCTCTAGAGAAAGGGGAAAGGTGCTGACAGCAGGGCTGGTCCTCTCTACACGGCTGCCCTCGGGGGCTCGCTCTGGGCCATGTGCTCTTTGCTTTTCCAGTTCGCTGAATATAACTTCACTGCTTGTCTCCTCAGTTATTTATTTGCCTGTTCTACTGAAACACCTGTACTGCTTATTACAGTTATTAATTTTTCACCTTTACCTACATGTGCCTTTGCGTTCCCAGTTCAACTGCTACAATCTTGAAACGGTCTTTTTGCTTGGTAGAGAAGTGGGCTTGTCTGTGCACTCCTGGCCTCCTAAAACTGACACCTAAGACAGTCTTCAGAAGCTTAGGCCCCATTTCCTGCACGTCAAAGCAAGGTGATGAGTAAGGGCTGGACAGTAATTAGTATCATTTCGATGAAAAGTAAAGAGGCGTCTTTCTGTTTCTGCTTTATCTGATATTAGACTGGGGATTCTTGGGTACTTTACTCTTTCATGGCTTGGTCATTGACCAACTTCTGTGACCGCAGCACGGCTCTGTGTGCAATCAGGACTTTGAGGCCGCTCTGCGCTCACCGCTTGCAGCGTTCGAGCGGCAGTGCTATTCCCTTGGCACAGTCCCGGCTGAGGATGGCTCTTAGAGGAAGGATTGAAAGTAAATTATTACAATTGCAAATTAGATTCCAATGAAGATTGTGCAACGCTTACTTGAAATATTCTCCCTCAGTGATAGTTACACAAACTAAATCCCACTCTACTACAAGCCACAAGGTAAAACCTTCAGTTATTTCATCTCTCACTGATGCCACCTACCACAGAAGCATGTCTGATCAGTGAGGAATAAGAATGAGGCTTTATTTCTGTCACAGAAAAATGCCACATGGTGTTTAGCAGTGTGCGGCAGGAGCTGGAGAGCTCCCCCACTCTCAACACTTTGAGTTACCATGGAAGTAACTCCCCCGCGCGCAGACTCTGCGAAGGAGTGCGTGAGGGGATTCGCTGCATGAGGGTGAAAACAAAAGCCAGGTTATGGCTAGAGTCGCTCTGCAGTTTTTGTCCTTGTTGAGACCAGTTTCTACTCGTGCTTGCTTATTCACTGTGGGGTCAGAAGGGTGACTGCAACTGAACACTAATAGTGTAGTGCTCCAAGAGGTACGTAAGGTAAACATGTTATTGTTGTCCAGGCAATGTAGTGCAGGAAGGCACTTAGGTCTTTACATCAAAAGAGCAAAGGAACATAGCTGTGGCTTAGGATGTTTCTTAGAGACAGGTCCAACAGAGTTGGGTGAAAATGAGCCTTCCATTACAATTTTGCATCTTTTTTTCTGCATTTGCATCTTAGTATCAGTTTTCCCCCAAGTTCTCCTTCCAAGCAGTCTCAGAGCAGTGTCCAAGAAGTAAAGTACTTTCCCCTTTAAGATATCTATAAGATACTCAGTCAAACTTTCTATGCTTTCACCTTCAAATGCTTGAGCATGTTCATGAGTGGCAAAGATTTTGGAAGATTACTGAAGAGTTACATTATCATGGATTTGAGAAGTTGCTCAGTATCCTGTGGTGCCAACAGTATACCTCTGCCAGCCTGACTCACCAGTCTGTGTCTTGGTAGGTCACTGGAGTTTATCTATTTCTTTTCAGTGTAACTAAGTGAGTAGAGAAGGTGATAGTTGCTGTGCAGGTTTCAAAGAAGCATGTGTGGTCATGCTTCCCATTCGCCATGATTAGCTTCTCCTGAAGATCCGCATCCCTCCCAAATGCTGTTCCGTGGCTTATGCCCAAACTCAATCAGTTCATGAAAAGCCTTCAAAACTAGACAAGATTTGCAGGATGCCCAGGAGTTGAACAATGCAATGATGAGAGTCAACTGTGGACTTGAAGAGCTTTCACTAAATTGAAGTCTGCAAGCTTAGGGATCTAAGTGTTATGCTGTGGCACATGTGGCAGGGAGAATTGGTTTTTCCAAGCCATTAAGCAAATGCAGGCCAAAAAATCAAAAACGCCTGAGCGTTTGGCAGCCTGTGGATCCCAGTATTTTGCTCTATATATGAAGTTCTGCGTATCAGGTCTCGAAACTGCATTGAGAGAACAAGCCCTCATCCTACACATTATTACCCTTGTTCTATATTTAGGCTAGAGACATGGAGATTTGCAGGATCTTTACACTCAGAAACCACCAAACTGGAATAATTCTAGACTTGATTTTATAATGCCTAAAAAAGATAGATATCTTAAAAGTTATGGACGCAAAAGGAGACAGTGGAAGTTGTTTGACTGCTTAGCATTTTCTGTATAACCCCTGCTGAGGTTAGCACAATTTGGGAAAAAACAAAGTGAAAGAAAGGTACCCAGCCAGACCATAACTCTTAAACCTTTTCTCTTTTAAATCTCTCACCTGCTGTGTTCCAGGATACATACAGGACCTATGCAGATCTTGAAGAAACATGGTGGGCACTAATGTGCTAGCACCTGAAAAAAGACAGCTTTTTCTCTACGCGTTCTCTCAATTGTGAGAGCAGCTGGGTGCATTCTGTTCATACCCACATCACGTGGCTGCTCCCTCATTGCCCTTCCCAGAGATGGAAGCTAGCATAGGTGTTTAGCAGTCAGTATATTTAAGGGAGGAGCCATGACTTCTGGTTCCTGCTCCTAGGAATGTGTGTGTGTGTGTGTATATATATATATATACACACACAGGTTGGGCTTTGGATTTTTTTTTTCATGTTTGAAACTATTGGGTAAAGTGCAGAGTGATCCCCTTTGCACCCAGCTCCATGCAGTAGCTACGGTATCATCTGTCCCTAGCTCCAGGGACTGGATTGCTGGATTCATATTTCTCAGTTTCATGAGAGTGCATGTGTGGGGTGGAGTGAGAGCATGAGAACTGGAAGATGTGTAATTACTTCCCATCAGTGAATGTCCTGAATACTGGGTCCTCTTCTTCCTTTCCCGGGGAGTGCTGTTACTGCCAGCTCTTGAGTAAAAGGTGAGCTCTGATTTGCTGGCTAGAGGAAAGAAAAGGGCTGCAACTGCAGTCAAAGAGCCTGTCCTTGATGGGTGCTCTCCAAGAACCATCCCCGACCTTTCCAAGAAGGAGGGCCTTTTCATCCTGATCCTGATCAGACATTGGTGAGAGCTATGCTTAAGCTGGGGCATCTGTGAGTCAATCCCAGGCAGCTTGAGGCTTGGTGAACTTCAGAGTCCATCAGCAAAGTGTTGGGTTCATAAAAGCACATTTAGGGCTCTGCAGAGCTGACGAGGTTTTCTGGTTGCAGAGATTTGGATTGTAAGTGCCTCAGTCCCATGGAGTTGTTGGCAGAGGTAGCCAAGTTCTTTAGACATTCTGGCTCCCGGATTCTGCCGGGAAGTGGACGGCAGAGTCCAACAGGACCCGCTTCTCCTGGACCCCAGTCAGAGGGCTGCATCTCCCCCCTGCTGCTCACAAACACCCAGCAGCTTATTGCACACTCAGGTGTGCTGGAAGCCACACGTGCCCTCGCCGTGCCTGTGCACCGTCACGTGCTGGCCTTCCCCAGCCACACGCGGAACACTGGGATTCGCCTCCTGGCAGGACTTGTCTCTCTCACTGGCATGCTCTTAGTGCGGGTGGAAGGATTTAAAAAAGCAGCCGCCTAATCCATTCCTGACTCTCCTTAAAATCCCCCCCTGCGCACCGCCGCTCGGGCTGGGCTTGGCGCGTTGCTAAGGCCTGCACGTATCCTGGAGACGGCGCCCAGCAAATAGCTGAGCTGCTCTCTGGAAAGCCAATATCGCAGCCTGGATTGCAGTGCTTGGCGTGCTCGGGCTTTCTGCAAGAAGAAATTCAATGTCTTCCTTCTGCTAAAGCGATGGCGATGGTTCCTTTGGCACAGAAGATGTGGAAACCCACGTATGTGCTGATAAGCATCCTCCTGAGATAGGGGGGTGGGGAGGGGGCGTTTTGGCACACGTGCTGCGAAGGACCCGCAATGACTCTGTCGAACCGTTTAGATTTCTGCTTTTGAGAGCTGCAAAACTGCTTTTGTTCACAGCCCTCTGCCCCCATCCGTGCCCCTGCTGTGGGCTGTACAGGGGTCACTTAAGAAACCTGCAGCTTTTTTTTTTTCTTTCTTTCTTTCTCCCCCATTCCGGGGGCCGAAGTCATGGCAAAGGTCCCCGACCGAAGCAGGCACAAATGGAGTGCGCTTCACACTTTCCTCCGCTGCAACATGAACCCGGAGACCCAACGGGTAGTGGTCTTTGTCATCCTGCTCTTCCTCATCATCGTCAACGTGGTGCTGATGTTTCTTTTGGCGTTTCACTGAAGGAGGACTGCCGGTAGTGGTGTGGTGCATGGGGGTTTCCAGGACTGGGCGACAAATCAGCAGGTCAGCATGTCGTTGTCTGCCTCTGGTCTGCTTGTCTGCTGTTACGGTAACTGTGTGTCTCAGAGTATCCCTCCTTTGTTCTTTAATCATCACCTCCTTCCCCACCCTGCTCCCCTCACTCTCCTCCTGTCATCACCTGTGCCTTGCGGTTTGGATCACCATTAAACCAGAGAAAGAGAAAGAGGTAACAGAGCCAACCTGCGTAATCATAACTGCTCTCCGTGGCACTAATCAGCCTCCATTCCTAACGATGACGATACTGTGCCTATACGTAGCACTTCTCAGCCCTGGACCAGCCCGAAGTGCTGCTGCTTTGTTTGCAGAGGGACGGTCATCCTATAATGAGCTTTTACACAAGGACCTGCCACATGTAAACACCCGCTGTAAAAAGCTGAACCCCGTGACGCCTCTGTTGCTCTGCCACGGTGAACATTGTGCTGTGCGGTGGCGTGAGTAATGCCCAATTAGCCAAAGCGATTGATCAATAGAGTGCATCAGGAATTCGGGCTGAATAAACGCTGCAGAAGTATGGAAGGAGTGTTTTGTTGGCTTTTATCCCATTTCCTTTATTAAATCTCAGTGCTCATCTGCTACGTGTATTAAAATGGCAGGCAGAACCACAGCACAGGACACTGCTTGCAGGCCACATGTTTCTCACTGGCCAGCAGCAGCCATGCGCAGCGGGGAAGCAACGCAAGGAGCCTTCCTGTGTAGACCCATTAGGAGGGAAGGGCAGCAAAGCAGTGTGCTCACTCCAGGCTGGTTCACCTCGATGATGTTTTATGGGCAGCCCTGTACATCACAGCACTTCCAGGCTTGGGCATTGGCACCTCAATGGAGCAAGCCTCTACTTGATGTCATTGAAGGAGACCGATTCCTGGAGGAAGACAGACTGGAAAGGAAGCCACGGTGCACTGTTCTTAATGACGCTGCTTGCATTTGTGCTGGAGACTGTGCAAAATATCCAAGCCCTTAAAACTCTGCAGGATCCTTCGTTTTGTGTGTTAGGTAATCTGCAGTTTAGGTACAGCTTTCACAAGAGCAGTGCATTTTCTGGCACTAATTGTTGAAGTTACTGCAGTCCTTTCAGACCCGAATGTTTATGTCTCCTGGAGTCTGATCTGGTGTTGAGAAAGGCCGGATGGCGATGTTGTCTCTGTCATCATGAGTGATGTACTCTGTACCAGTTATTTATGTGATTGTGTGTAATGCATTAGTGTTATACAAAACCATGTCACTTTAGCACGCAAACAAATTAAATTTGTACTTGCTGAGCTCTTTTCTGAGTTACATCTGAGTATGGAACATCCTTCTCCCCGATAGGAGAGCCTGCTGCAGTGCTGGGTGTGGGGCAGCAGCAGGCCCCAGCTCCCTGCACTCTTCTGGGAATCTCTTATGTACATGAACGGTTTTGAATTATCAAAAATCTCAAACTAGGCTATTAACTCTATTAGATAGACACTGTGATAAACAGCCACTGCAACTATCCAGTATGTGTTTGTTTTCTGAAGTTAACATTTCAAAAATAAAATCCCAAACCTCAGCACACAGTACTGACTTTCAGACAAATCTGTTTTCTCTCCCCTCTAAACTTTACCTAGGGTCTTAGTTACAGCTGGAGTCGTACCTTTATGGCGTAAGATGGAAAAAAGATTGTTTATGGGAAAGGGCAAGTGAAAGATGTGAAAGCATAGCTGAGTCTTCACATGACAGATTGGTGGACCAAAGTATGGCTTTGGGGGTCATAGGCGCCAGTGACAGAAAGCTTTTGGCAGCTGCTTGTGACGGCAGCACAAAGTTTGAGCAGGCTCCGAAAGGGCTCGAGCATTCAGAAGTTCTCACTCCTCTAGCGGGTGAGTGTTTTGCTCTCAACAGCAGTGGGAGCAGTAACAGAGCTCAGCATCGCGGCGGCCCCTGCAATGTGTTTGAACTGTCAGTTATTGCTGTCTTGCCTGCTCTGTATCTTGAAATAGTGCAAAACAGATCTGATGTTAGATGAGAACTGAGGTTACTCACAGGGTCTGCACGTACACACATAGCTCTGGAGAGTATCCGGTAGGTCGACTCCATTCATAATCCGAACACTTGGCTCAAAGCATAGAAGCCATGTGGGGCAGCTGGTAAGCTGAGCACAAATGTCTGCCAGCCAAGACTGATCCTAGATCCACAAAGTGACTGGTGCTCTTGTTTAGCTTGGTATCATATCACTGAAATGCTCCTTGGGTGGCTTTTGTAACCGAACTGCAGACTGTAGCTGCCTGTTAACACTCTGTCTAGGAAGGTGCTGCAGGGAAGTTTTCCAGGAACTTCTTATTTAGTGTCCTGCAAAATTATTAGGTGGCTGGAGCTGGTCTTGTGGTGATGAAGTCATTCACCCTCTGCTGGCTGCTGCTTGCTCAATTTGGGGACACCCTATTCTAAAGGACTCTGTTGGGTTTGGAAGGGAGCAAATACCAAACCTGGTGATGGCAGGATCCTGGGGCAGGCACAGCCCTGCTGTGAGCAGGCAAGTGCTCCTCCAACACTGCAACCTCCTCTTTCTCTTCTCTCTCTGGCCCACTTTCACTGTGTACCTCGTATGGTGTCCTGATTTCCAAGAAGTTCCCTTTGCTCTGCCCAGCTACAGCGGCTGTATCTGTGGGAGCCAGAGCCATTTGCGTTTGCTTCTTTGATGCTTGTGCAGAACCAGTCACTGCATGTAATGGGAGGTAGAGGAGTGTTTTGGTAACAGCTGATCCAGCGCCCCAAAAGGCTTACTGCTGGTACTAGAGAGAAAATGTAAGTCTCAGGAATTACGTGAATTTGGGCAATTAATGCCTCAGAGGTACAGAGCTGCCATGTTGCTTCTTGCAGGGCAGCTCACCTCTCTGGGAAACATTGCAGTTGTTGACACAGAGGACCCGAGAGTTCCCTGGAGGCAGAAGACCTGCCTGCTGCTACAGAAATAAAGCACAGAACTGTTTTCTTCAAGGGCTATGGGGAGTCCCAGACAGTGAGAGACAACCTGGAAGAAGAGTATGTTACACAAAAAGGTAATGCAAGCCCTGGTGAAATTGCCTCCCCCTTCCCTCTATGGGGCAATTTGCATTACCCCTGCATAGGGCAATTTCACCAGGCTATTGGTACCAGAATAGTTGGGAGCAAAAAAAAAGTAGAATTGTTCTTGCATTTAAAAATTCTGATAAGACAAATTGCAAGATTACACAGTGCTCGTTGGAGATATGTCTTATAATACTGCCTGCCACAGGTGTTAACGCTGGTTGCTAAGAGCTTGGGAACACTTTTCCTCTTAATGTTAGGTGAATTTTAATCTTCTCTTTTCACTGCTTGTCTAGGTGTTTGATACCTGACTAATCCTGAAGTGTCTGTGTTGACTTTTGTTATGGGGAACCCAGTGTTTTTCTCCTTCCGCAACTTCTCCTACAGCCTTATACATTCAGCTGGAAGCTGCGGTTGACTTAGAAGTGTTAATCAGTGATATTAGTTATGACTCATTCAAGCCTGCCTCAGATCTTGGATGAAGAAATTACAATGGCTAATAAAGCCCAGGAAAAATAGAGCTGGTGAAGGATCCCTGGATCATGAGCAGGAGCTGTAGGTGGTGATGGAAGGATGGTGGGGAGTGAGGCCTTTGGCATTTCAGTCAACCAAGTTGGATTTTTTTCTTTGCTCTCAGTACACTTATGTGACACGAGTGATGGGTGCTCTGCAGGAGGGCTGCAATTGCCTTTCCTGCAGTCATCTGAACGTCAGGCTCTGCCATGGCTTTGGCTGTAGCCTAAAGGAGGGAGCAGCACAGTCACTGCCCCTCTGCAAAGCACTCGGAGTGCCTGGTGCCCGCTGTGCTCTCTGCTCCTGCTGCGGACCAGGTCAGCTGGGCCGTTTTGTGGCTGCCGGACTCCTCTGGCCCAGGATGCAGGGTAAGAGCTGTGCCTCTGCTCTTTTCCCCACGCTGCCACTGTGGTGCTGATGTTCTCCAGCTGCGCGGCAAAGCGGCGTGCAGGGACGGAGCAGGGTACTGCTTTCCTGAGCCCTGCACAGGTAGTTTGTGCTGCCTCTGCGGGGGAAGAGTTCACCAGAACATATAACAGGCAAGAGCTTTGCTGTGCTACTGCTTTACTTTCAGCCTTGCAAGTGCAAAGAGCATCTAAGAACAGGATTGAGACCAAGGCATCGTTTCCAAAAGGAGATCTGAGCTTCAGATTGTATCTTTTCTTAATTTGTTCTCCCAGGCTAAACTCATTTCTGTGGTGATATGTGGTATCTGCTGTCTTTGTGATTTATCCTTGGAATCTAAGGCATGAGCTGGCCAGATAAGGAACACGGTAAGCATTTAGGATGATACCATCAACAATTGCCTTTAATTAATGCTTCCATTATGTTTTGATTTAAAGAAAAAAAAAAGAAAAAACAGCAAAAGAAGTCCCACTACGCAGGTTAAAGAAAGATTTTAAGAGGGGTGGTGCTTGTTATTTATGCCATGTCACTGGGCCTGTTAACTACAGAATGTGCTGGAAACTCCAGAATAAAATTATATCTTATTTGGATCTTTGCATCTGTTCTTCCGCTGATAAGACTCCAGGCACGACTGTGGTTGTCACCTATAGTGCACCCACTCTGTGTCTGCACTGGGCAGCGGTGGAAATGTCTCGGAGCAGTAGCATGGGCCTGCTGGAGGCCCACGATGGCTTTCTCTAGCCTGCTGCACGTACACGAGGCTTCTGTGTTTGTAATTGCTAGAGTGACAGTCAGCTCAGCTGTGCTGGTAACGCTGAAAGAAAATTGTGTCCCCAAGTACCAACAGGATGTCGTTGAACCTTTCGGTAGAGGAGTCAGCCCTGTGTGAAGGACCGTGGAGAGGGAAATTTGGGAGTTTTCTCTCCCTTGCAGCTGATCTGGCCCCTCTGGAACAAGGGCCTGGTGCAGGGCTCTGATCCCACACACCCCACTGCAGCACTGAGGTCTCACATCTTCCCCTTCTCCCTCCAGGGAGGGAGACGCTACCACAGTCCCTTCCAGCATGCTTTTCCCTCCAGAAAGGACCAGTTTCACTTTGGGCACTTGAATCTCTGCAAGTAGAGCCTGCACCAGCTGGGGGAACAGGGCCTGCCTTCACCCCCGTCCTTCCTTCCTGCAGCAGCTCCTACCCAGAGCAGGCTGCTGGGCAAAGCCGAGGGGACACGGGGCATGGGGCAAACCACCACAGCATCCACACTTGAAAAGCTTCTGCTTGGTTGGTGTTGCATCCATTTAGGATATCAACACAAGAATGGAATTAGCGTGTTGTCCTCTACTGAGCTGTGCCGGTTTGTAGTGACCACTGTGCAGGGGCAGTACGTGGATGTTATTTATAGGCCTGGTGTCTATAGTCTTTGTGGTAATGTGGCTCCAAACAGCATAGTAGACCTGGGTTTGGCTGCTTGTGGTTGTTTTGAATCATGATCTTGTCCAGTCTTGGCATGTTGAGTGTCTGCAGGGTTGTGGCAAACTCTATATGGAAATGCAAACACTGTATGTAGGCATCACATGTGAATTTAAAGAGCTACGCCAGGATCTCTCAGCAGCAGCCTAACACAGCTTTCCTCACCTCACCAAATGAAATAGTTCCAGCAGGAGATTAAGAAAACACAGACTGCTAAGGAGTTGTAACTTAGTATTTTTAGCGCCCAGCAGTCAGGACTTGTTATCCTAAGCGCTATGTAATTATGTAGAGAGAAGATTTCCACTAGACAGCAAGAGAGGAGAGCCAGAGACTGCAGTATCCCATTGCTGCCTGGTTTACTAGAATGTGCTCTGCCTCGAGCCACTTTAGCAAAGCTACTTTGTCGTACTGAAAAGCCTGTGGCCACCATGGGAGGATTGTGCAGGGAATCAAGGTGACTACAGTGAGAACCTGTGGGGAACGGGAGGTGTATTAATATTTTCCTGTTTGGATTAAAGCAGCCATGTTCTGCTGGAGGAACAGCAGGTGCTTCAGTCTCCCGTGTTTGGAGAGCTTGTTTGCAGTGCGGTCTTGGAAACAGGAATGTGGTGCTGGTTTGAGGCTTTAGCTTTGTTTAGGCTGTTAGGTCTCTTCATCCAGATGATGCGGACTTGACAGAAGTGAATAAAATTGATATATTCAAAAGCATAATAGTAGAGGGTCTGAGAAGATCCCAGGAATCTGCTGTGCTTGAATCAGTCTTCTTTACCTAGCACAGGACATTTGCAGTATGAAAAGGTTAGTGTTTTCGTCCTTTTTTTTTTTTTTTTTGAGTGTAATTAGCTTGAAGAGCCTTTTCTTAGGGACTACAAAAGAAATGACTCATTTTTATATTTATAGATACTAACCAAAAACAAAGGCTAGGCAGCCTCCTTTGCGTGACAGCGAGACGTTATCAAGGGTTTTTATTCTTTTCCTTCTCTCTCTCTGATATTCAGATTTTCTTCTGCCCCATTTCGAAGAAAAGGACAGACAGCAATTCTTAGTGCAGTGAAGAAAGGATCTAAAATGTGTGTTTGCATTTGGAGAGAGATGATGGGCAGGGGGGGCAACGGAAATCATAAGTTTTGGATCACCAGAAACCTGCAGGGTTTCTCTCTCAGGAGAAGATGAGGAAACATAAACTACATGGTTTTGGGGGGGCAGGGAGACCATCTTTGAGAGCCAGGCCGTGGAAATTGCTTAACAATCTCTGTTGGCCCAGCATGTCTAACAGCACCTACCAGCATCGTACAGACTTTGGCACAGTGCTGTTAATCCAAGGGAGATGTTTTCACAGGAGATAGGAGCAATAAAAATAATTTCAGCATGTTCTTTGCAGCGTGTTCCATTAAAATTAAATCATGTACACACATGAAAAGGAAAGCCGTGCGCTGTGTTTCTGGCTTACTGCCCGCTGCGAGCTCGAAGAGATGCTGACCTTTTGATGATTCAGAGCAGTTTGCTAGCAATGCAGTTTGTATCTGCTTTAAAACGTTTTCTTTAACCTTGTTTGTAAAACAAATTTAGATTAATTTGCCTTCAAGCTGTAACTGATTCTGTGACTCGCTGTGTCTTTGGGGGGAAGGGAATAGCAACAGCCATCAGCGGGCAAAGAGCTCTGGGAACTGTATGCTTCCCCTTCCTTCTCTTCTGCAAAGAGCCAGGATGCAACATTTATCCTTGATAAATCCCTGTGTCGGATGAGCCGCAGCTGACTGTTTTGGATACATTGTCCTGGGGGATCTGTATAGTGTATCACTCACTTGTCCAAAGAAATAAAGGTGAAAGAGGAAGCAAAAAAGGAGGTAGAAAGGAAAAAACTCTCAAAATTGAGTCATGGGAGAGGCAGTGGAATCGGGAGCTGTCCTGCAGAGAGGGGAAAGGTCAGCAAGCGTCCCAAGGGGATGTGCTGGTGGGAGTGCACAGAGGAAGGGTAATGCTGCAGGCAGCAGCAAGAGGGGAAGGGGGCAAGTTTGCAGCATCAGTGACATAAAAATACATTAATGTAACATGAAGTAAAATTTTCTAAAGAAAATAGTTTCTATTTGGTTGCCTGAGAAACAGTAGTGTAAAAAAGATGCAACAGCAATCACTCTTAAATACGAGAACAACCAGACAGAACCGTCCTGGGCTATTTTCATTCCCAGGTTGTACAGTTAGAATCAGGGCAGCAGAAAAAGCAAAAACTGCATTAACCAGGTGTGCTTCATATTCTGCAGTAAATAGTCTTCAGAACTGTTGGTGAGGTGAAGAGGGGAGTCAGTCAGTCTGACACAGTTTTCATCTACAGCCAAACTGGAACCAGAAACTAGAAACTTTGTAGATGTGTGAGCCCTAGGTCAAACTCTTGTTCAAACCTGAGAGTTCAACCCCAGGCCTCACTCCTTTCTGCTCTTTGAAAGCAAAGAAAATAGGAGAAGAGTGTGTGGGTGATTTCCAGGCGCTGTTATGGCAGCAGCCCGGTAAACCCTGTTACAAATCCCAGAGTAGTCGTGTGCACCCACCTTCAGCTGCTGCAGCCAGAGCTGTCGGCTGCGGGATGTGGGGTCTGTGCGGAGCTGGGGTAGAGGGGCTCCGCGCTCCGCAGAGCCCCCCAGAATAGCTGGAAAGGGGGGTAAAAAGAGCGATTCTGTCAGAGATCTGGACTGCTTGGGGTAAATGGGACTTGGATCCTACCTTAACCTGGACTGACAGGTGCCACACTGCTGGGACAGGTATGAGTGGGCTAGCCAAAAGTTAGCTACTTAAATCACTTTTAAGTCTTAGAGTATTTCAAGCTCCTTAAGCTACTTTAAGGCTTTAGATGGCTTTAAAGTTCTTAAAACGCTTTAAGGCCTTAGATGAGTTAAAGCTGTTTAAGCTGATTTAGAGCTTTGGAATGACTTAAGTTCTCTGTCTTTAAGCAGGTTTTGAGGTCCTTGGAACTCTTAATTGTAAAGGCTTTTCTGAACATTTGGAGTGAGGATGCAGCAAATACCCACTCCTGTAACCTGTGCTCAGGGATGACTCCTCCCTGAATGCCTCCCAGACAGTGTCTGAACAGCCAGGTTTCCCTGGGTATGCTTTCATCTTCCCTTTTTCAGGGGTAGGGATGAATGGCTACTCCAGGTGTGCGGACTGACCTTCTTCCACGTGCCTGGCGAGTGTTGCGTGAGTAGGATAAACAACGTGTGGGATGTGTTATGTCGAAGTGCTGCGCTTATCTCTGCTTGAGAAGTGCCAGCCAGGAGGATGACAGCCCTACCCCAGAGGACATCCTAATGTCCTTGTAATTACGGTGTTAGCAATTGCTAATTTTCCACCTGAACGAGAGTGTTGCTGTACCGCAGGGAACATATCTGTCCCTGTCAAGTTAACATTTTCAGGGCTCACCATTTTCAGGAAGGATTTGTGGGTAATATGAATAGTCAGCATTTCTTTTCTTTTGCGTTTTTTCCTACCCTAATGTCCTAAGACCAGCTCTGTAGGGCCAGCCAGTAACACTTCTACCTGTGACGTGGGTAACCGCTCAGGAGTAGATGCAAGCGTGGCCTGGCTCTTTCCCTTGTGTGCCTTTCCAGGTGTGTTTAAGATCATCGATGGGCTGTATCCAGATATGATGTGTTTAAATGGCCTTAAAGGACAAACATTTGCTTAATCTCTTTTGAAATCGATGTGTTTGGCTCTGTGGCATCCTGTGGCACAGCTTAGTTCTGCACCACAGGGAAAAAGCACTGCTTTTGTACTAAACTTCTTGCCTGGCAATTTCACTGGGCACCCATCGGCCTTGCGTTATGAATAACCATTTTGTAAGCCCTCATCTCCTGGCCACCCTCCATCCACCTTTCTCTATTACAGCTTCAAGGTCTGTTTAGCTTGTATCAGCCTAGAAACTCTTCTCACTTTCCATTCGTGCTGCTCCTTGTGCCTTGTCTAGTTCTCCTCTTCTGTCCGCGGAGACATTCCTAAGGAGCAGCTCATTTAGTCAGCCATTTGTGTTAGACATTGCTTGTGTTACGTTTGTCCGCATATAATTTCGTTTGCTATTTTGTCACCCTGTCACTCAGCATTGTAACTGCTTGTTTGGAAAGAGTTTGGAAAAATATTTCGCTTATGCCAGAAAATAAATGTCTTATAGACAAGTTTAAATAAATATCCTCTGGAAACTTGTATGAAAGTTTAAAATGGAAGCTGTTTTAGGGCTTTCCTTACTGTAATCACTGCCAGAAACTGCAACATTTAACTATAAAATGTGATACAAAGACAATCTTTCGCAGAGTACTAACAGGTTTGAGGAAGGCTTTGCTCTTGTTCTTTCTTTATGCCAAAGCTTAAGTATGTTAGTTCCCAAAATTAGCAGACTCCCTTGATATACAGGTCATGGGAGAGTGACGGTTGTGGCACTGAGGGTACCAACAGGCTCTGGATGAGTAGGTGTCCTCCTCAGCTACAGGTAGCTATCCCCACTCTTTCATAACAAATTTTCAGCCTATTTCAGCCAAAAGTAAAATGTTCTAAAGAAATTTCAGTTGATTTGTTTTGCATTATAGTAATCAGCTCCCATACATTAGGTGAGGAACTGAGAACTTCTTGCATCACGTTTTCTGGACTCAGATGGACGTGCACCTGCCGTGCTCTCTCATGCTGTACCCTTCACACACAGGTTGAAATAACATCGAGCACAGCTCTGCCTTCTCTGCCTTCTACAAGGGTTGCTTCCCTCCTCCTATAGCACTTGATAAAGGGAGCTTTCAAAGCTTCTCCTTGCCTGCTGCGGGGGGACCCTTCTCCTCTTCCCATCTGTTTAAACCACTTCTGAGGGGGAATCGGGACTCAGATGATATAAATAAAAGAGAATAATGTAATTAATGCCAGGCAGGATGGTTTTGTGGAAAACAGTTCTTACCAAATAAATGTGATGACAAATTCTGAATGTTTGGTAAATGGAGGCAGCTGTACTAGATGTCACATGAGGAGTTTGACTACAGGCACTGATTTAAAAAGCAGCACTATAGAGTATCAGTGTAGCACACTTAACTGGATTAAGATCTTGGCTGGCTGGCATCTCAGATTTGTTAAGGAGAATCACTGTCCAATTAAAATATTTTTAATGGAGATCTGCAGTGTTTGGTAAATGCCTGAGAGTCCCCCACTATCCTTAATCAGTGCTTGAAAAAATATGCAGCTGACACAGCAGGCAAAAGGGCACTGAGTGCCGAGGGCATGGCTGGAGTGGCGGCATGGCGGGCAGGTCTGTGCTTCAGAAGTGATGAATGCAGCCCACTGCCCATGTGGGGGCACGTGGCTGGTGTGACGCTGTGGCAAGGAGAGCTTGTGTTATCCTGAAACCAGTAGGCAGAGGAGCAGCAAGAAGCAATGAAGTGTTTGCTGTGGCTGTGGAGTTGTGTTGGTGGTTCTGGCACCCTGCAGCCAGGCAGCAAGCCTTAGCTAGCCCAGATTCCTCCCTGGCAGTGAAGGGAGACAGGACCCCCAGGGGCTTGGTTAATTCATCGTGCTAAGAGAGATGCCTAAGATGAACCCTTCCCTGGGGTGCCTGTCTCTCTCGGCAAAGGGGAGATGCTCTGTAAAGATCGTCAAGATAACTCCTTCAGACTAAATGCCTCCTGTTCAGATGACAGAAGCTCTATGAGATAAATTTCACCTCTGTTGTCCATCATTAAACAATGAAGCTAAAAGTTTTGAGAGGAAGCAAGAGCAAGCTGTCAGGACGATTTGAAAACTATCCCATGGGTTCAGTTCAAGGGAGAGGCTAGCTGGCTTCTACCCATGTTCAGAAAAAATAAGTATTTCCACTTTGCATGAGAGAAGGCAGAAAAGAAGCTCTGGAAGCAAAGTGACGGGTGAAGGAACTGGGCTATGGGATGCTTTGCCTCTGGCGTCAGGGCTGCTGCAGGGTTTAAATGTTTGATGTGCTGACCCAATTCAGCTTCAGTCTGTAACACACAAGTTCTGGAGGCAGGGTATAGGGCAGGGCGAGCAACGAACGCAGGCTTCACAGCAACTGTTTCAGTTCACCGGCAAGGGCTTGGGTTCAGGTGCCCTTCATGGAAGGTGTCTGGGTTAGGGTCACAGAGCTGAAAAGTAAATTCCATTTTATTGGCACCTTCTCCATGAACTGCCCTGTTCCCAGTATCTTCTGATGCTTCTGGGTTCATTTTTTTGCTCTATACGATCCAGTGTACTTGGCATTATCAAGAGAAAGCTATTCAAATTTTTTTCAATTAGAACCAAGTAGCTCAAAGATAAATATTTCTTAAAGGAGTCTTCACCCCTTCTTCTGTAAGTTGCTGAGATCTTTTATCTCTCTTAATATTGCCTGGAGCTCCTGTCAGAACAAGACCAACACATACGAGGTAATTATGTCAAGGTGTCCAGCCTGAGACAAACAGGGACCAAGTGGCTGGAATGCAAACAAGCCCGTAGACGTGGGCCTTGGCACACCAGATCTATTTACTTGCCCGCGTGCAATTTGGGGCAGCTATGCGCAATAGGCCTGGCTAGGTCTCCTGTTTGGCGCTCTGTGCATAGGTGTTGCTTGGAGGAATAATACAGTGATCCTGCCCCCTCCATCTTTCTGTGATCTGTTGAGCAACCTGCACAAGCACTGCTTTCCAGGCGCCTTCCCTCAGCATCTGCCGTGTTTGTAAGTGAGCAGTGAGGCTGTAGCTTCATGGGCAGCAGGGAAAGCAGCTGCAGATCCACAGAAATGCCAGTGACGTATTAGAGCTGCACTCAATTTTCAGTTTCAAAGCATCACTGTTACTACTGCCTTTGGGTTGCAAACACTGCTGTCTGCAAACTTAAATGTTGTTATAAACAAAGAAAAATAGCCAATTTTTGTTTGTTTTCACTGCTGCCAGCTGCAGTAGCGAGAGCAGCTGTAGGGTGGCTGGGTTTGCATTTTATGTCTTGTAATGTTTCTCTTCTAGAGACTGGTTTGGGGCTCTTCAAGAGCACGTACTGAGTTGACCTTGATATTAAAAGCCAGCACATAAATGTTGTTTCATATGGAAAGTAATAGTTAATTAAGAGTTGTTTTTCAAACCTTGCTTTAATTGCAAAGATCAAAATCTGTCGTGAGATGAGCCTTTTGAGCCTAGGAGCTGCCATGCTTGGAAACAGCGAGCATTCCCTGTAATACATGCTCCTCTGGAAGATACGCAGCCCTCACAGTATAGCTGGTTGATGGTGCCATGCTCTAACACATTTTGCAGAAAACCTTTCTATCTGCTGGCATGTTTTATCATTCCTGAATAGGGAGGGAGAGTCCTAGCCCCTTTTTCCCCAGTAACAGCATAGTCCTCGGAGAGGACGCTGCAGCAGACTCTGCCCCAGCTGGAGCAGCTCTGCTTGCTGCAGTGACATGCAGTACCGTAGGTGCTTCTGTGCCATGGAAATGTCAGTCCTGGCTCAGAGCTACTCTTTAGTATTTGCTCTGGAAAAGGGATTGTTACACTGGGTAGATTTGGTATTTCTGTATCAGTCGAGGAACTGGACTGCATACAATTGAAAAAAGTAGTGTGAGGTACAGACTGGTACAGATCGAGGGCTAACAGAGAAATGAGCACTGAGCATGGTGATCATTAAACACTTCTCGTCATTTGGGCCTGCTCCCCTGCCCTGCCATCCCCCGCATACAAGCACAGGCTGAAGGGTGCAGCGAGGAGACCCGGCAGAGCCTGTCAGCCCGCAGTCGTGGAGGTGTTTCAAGTGCTGCTGCACTAAATTAGCAGAGACAAGCCAAGGCGTATATAAAGTATTGTTTCCTCTTTATTTCTTGCTTTACTCCATATTGATCACTCCTCCCTACAAACATGGTGTTTGGTGTCAGTTAATCAAATCCTCGCCTGTATTTTGGATGTCTTTTTAGTCACAGCTTTGCACGAGAACTGTCGGTGGTCGTGGCTCGTCTGCTTGCCTGTGCCTATTTGGCCAGGCCGGTGATGGGTCAGTTGTGACTTTCTGTATTTGGCAAATCACATTCACAGTATGGCTGTTGTTGAATGGAGAAAATTCAAGATACTAGTATTAACAGACAGATTAAAATACCAGCTGAGGATTCACTAGTCAGTCACATGGCTTTCGGTGTCTCCGAGAAGGACCACGTGGCTCTGTCCCCTCGTGAGCTGGGTGTATCAACCCTAACGTGCTGTTAATGCTAGGTCAGGCTTGGTCTCTTGTCTTCTCATCAGGACACCGAGATCTGACAGCTCGGTCCTGTAAGGTATTAATGCCTGCACATCATCAGTGCTCTGCTGGTGTGATCATCAAAATGCTGCAGAGGAAGTGCATTTAGTTTCTCTCTGGTCACGGTCATTGCGTGTGTGCCAACTACCACATCATGCTCACAGCACTGATTCAGAGTGGCGTATTTAAGCACACAGCAAAGGTATTTTATCTCTGAACCAGCCACGTTCTTTATGTGCTGGTTACAATTTGTATGTTTAAAAGCCCACTGAATGCCACTCTTTCCAAAGATTTATTAGCATATGCCCAGCCCTTACCCACAGGAATACGTAACTCGGTGTGGTATGGCAGTAGCTCTGGTGTGACCTGGTGGTAGGGCTTACCTAAGTGCTGGTGACTCCCCAAGTCTGTGTGAGATCAGCATTAACCGGTTCTTCTGTATGGGGGTGGCCAGACAGTCAGCTCCATCACCCACTACTGCTGTCCTCTCCCTGCAGACAGGAGGAGCTGGGCTCAGCTCGTGGTCCGCACAGTCACTGGTCTCTGAAGTTGGACTGCTGAAGCAAACAGATGGGTCACACACAGGCGCACTGCTCAAAGCAGCAGCAGAGCTCTTCTCCAAGAGCCGCCAACATCCGCCATCACCCACAGCCCAGCAGTTGTTCTGTAACTGAAGTCTGATAGCTGATTTCAAATAAATACATGCTTTTACATCCACTCTCTTCCCTACTCTAGTCATCACTACTTTATGTTAGAAAACGAAAACCTCTGAATTTCTAGAAGCCTTGCAAGACCAACAAGTGTTTAAAAAATACGAAGAAAGGGCTTACTCATAACGCTGCGTACGCTTCAAGCTTGTCAAACTATATGCAGTATGTCTGTTAAGTGAACTATGCGTAAAAAGCACCACATGTAGCTCCAACAACTACGTGCATTAATTGTCAAGCCAAATATCTTTTCCCTCCACAGCTTGTTTGGACAAATACCACCATCTGACTGGGCGTAGCTGCCCCTGCTGTATGGTGCATTCATCACTCTCTCTTGATGTCTGATTTTCTGAGACTAATGATACTACTTCTTTACTTGCCTTTTGGTCAAAGCCTGTCCTTGCTATAGGAGCTCAGACTAGCGAGACACCGTTTAAGACTCTTGGATAATTTCCCATTGTGCCGCTGGCTGGCTGTATGAGAGCAGCGTGTCCCTTACGTTCCCTGCTTGCCAGCCCTCACCGCAGCCACTGCTCACCGCTGGGAAGAGCAGACACCTGCAGTAATGGTGCCCCCAGCCCTGTGGTGGTGCAGCGGAGGGCAGCCAGGAAATGGCAGTGTGGGGAGTCCCGACACACTGGCTGTGTAGATTAAGTGGGAACCTCTCATCCTCTCCTTCCCCATCATCGTGTTATTTTTGTCACAATGGAAACACTGCCTTAAGCTGTTTCTGGTTCAGTGAAGGGGCATGTGCTGTCCAAAGGCAGACTGTATTTGAATTTTCTTTCAAATGTCTCCTCATTGACTGTAGGCGCAGTTATCCTAATGTTCTCTTACAACACGCATCTTTCTTCTTGGGGGAGCGGCAAAAATAGTAACCCAGAGCAGTAGGTAACCGTGTAACAGAGCAGCCTGAGGTGCCCGGCATGGATGGCATGTGTATTACGTGGCTGTGGTTATACTGCTGCGGTGTTGTGAGATGTACCACGGACACTGGGTTTTGTACAGGTTGGCTTTCTCACTTGTGCCTCATAGACTGCTCTTTCTATTGTCCTCCCAGAATTTATCGGTGCACCATTTTCCTGGAGAAAAACAGGGCTTCACTGCCACTCCAGAGTGGCTGAGTAAATCCGTTTTCACAGGACTCGTGTAGGTGCTGCTGCCTTAGGGAAATCGTTGGTGTTCAGACAGTCCCAGTCACGCTCAGGCCCTGAGAACCCTGTGCATGTGCTCCGTAGTTGTTGAAATTCAGAGGAGACTCCGACGCGATAAACCTGTGGGCATCAGGCAGCACTGCTGTTGCAGTGGGTGGCCGGACCAGCTTACAAATGCCCCACTGCGCCATAGCTAAGGTGTGAATGGTGGAGAATGGCATCAGGCAGGTAGAGACACAATCACCGCTGTGTTCAACAGCCCCCTCACGGCCTCTAGCCACGTGGGTTATCTTTTTGATTTGTTTGGGGGTTTTTATTGTTGGGGTCCTTTTTTTCCTAGAGTAGGCGGGCCCTCTATGGGACATGTAGTAAATAACCGTAGTCCCTCAGCATAATTACTTAAACTCTCCAGGTGACTTATTTGAAGCGCTTAAGTGCTAAGTTTAACCACCTTAAAGGCTTAAGGCTCTATCCGTCCTAGCCTAGCTCTAAGGAGTCAGAATACTTTCTGCTCTGAAGTATGTCCCTCAACATCGATGCTCAAGGTTCTATTTCAAGGCTTTCCAGAGCAGGGCTGCGCCAGCAGCACAAGAGCGTCCTGCACCAGCAGTGTACCACAGCCTTGTTTGCTGGCTGGGGCAAAGTCACCAGTAAGAAATTCCAGAGCATGGAATTTATGTTCTTTATGGTAGTAAACGTTCGGTGTCCAAGTGATTCTGAATAAATGCTACTGAGAGCAAGGTCAGTCGAAGCAACCATCAGACTAGCACCAACTCCCTTTCGCATTGCTCACAGGGAGTAAACAGTTAACACTTGTTTGGCTGAGCAGCAACGGTGCGAAAGCTGCAGCCACGCTGGCAGACTGCACTGCTTTCGTGGGGGGAGCTGACAGTTTGACTTGCTCTGTCCACAGCTCATCAGTGATGGCAGCGTGGTGTACGCAGAAGCCCTCTGGGACCACGTCACAATGGACGACCAAGAGCTGGGATTCAAGGCCGGCGATGTCATCGAAGTAATGGATGCTACCAACAAGGAGTGGTGGTGGGGGAGGATTCTGGACAGCGAAGGCTGGTTTCCAGCCAGCTTCGTACGGGTAAGAGCTTGATGTTTCTTTACGCCTCTCCATTAGCACCAAGTGTTTGTTCTTTTTCTCCAGGTTTAGTGTTCTGTAGCAACTCCTGAGCACTTTCACTGCTACAGATAGTTGGTTCAACATGTCTTGTTACTATGCCTCTACACGTGGCTACAGTACCTCAGGCCCTCCTGGCTGAGCTACCACCAGTGCAGAGAAGTCCCACTTTACACGAGTAAATTGGGGCAAGGGTGCTTCAGTCCCAGATTCTGGAGCTAAGCTGAGCTGCAGCAGCTGGGGAGCTGCCCTGCATGATGGTTTGCAGCCTGGGCTCCTGCTTACCCATAGGCATGTTGGCTGGTTTGTGCCCAAGCACGCAGCATCCCCTTCAGGAGTGAGCAACACATAGTCTCCCAGAGGAATCCCAGATGCAGCTGGCAGAAGTCTTTACTCTAGTGTCCACTTCAGACAGTACAGATGAGCATGGCACCAAATTTAGCTTTCTCCATCTGATGCTGGTTCCAGTGCAATGCCACAACCCAAAGTCTGCAACCATCTGACTCACGCAAGCGCCTTCTCTTAGCCCTGGAGTTTTAAAAACATCAGGCTGCTGGGCTACCACACAGCACTGTATTCCAGGCATTGGAGGAGAAAAACACAAAAAACGCCTTGGAGGTCATGTGGGATAGCTGATGAGGGGGGAGATATGAAATACTGGATGGTTTTGGGCCAAGGCTTGTAGGCCAAGGCTCTCCTCCAATGCCAGCTACTAAGACCATATAGAAATAGCTGCATAGAACAGCCCAGATGGTCCCAGCTGTGTACTGCAGATGTTGGATTGGTGTTCAGCGGAGCATTTTGAAACACATCTGAATTATCTGTGCAAGTTGGGGGTAAAACAAGAGCCTGGGTAACTGCCGTGTGCTCCTTTCCTGCTGTGGGGAGAAAGGCTATTTTCTGTTCTTTGGGCTGTGACTGTCGGTGTGGATGCCTGACTGCTTTCACCACTTCAGGGCAGGCCCCTCAGTACTGCAAAGGCAGTTAGGTGCTAAGGGCAGAGATTCTCAGCCCTTTAGCTCTTTATGTGGGTCACTTCAGATCACAAGTGACCCAAAACCAGGTGAAGCATGAAAGGAGGTGATATGAGGTGATGCGGCGTCTGTTGCAAAAGTCCTTGGAGAAGTGGGGCAGACAGTGCTATAAAAGTTTTGAAATGCTTTGTTACAGATTGCAGGAGACAGTCTCGGCTGGGTAACTGTTACAAACAGTGGATGGTTTTGCCAGTAAGATTACTAGCACCAAATCTCAGCACTGGTGGGGACGAAACTGCTTTTTTTTGCAGTCAAAACACAGGCTGCCTTTTCTTTCATGTTACTGATAAGTCAAACTGTTGTCCTGGCTGCCCTAACCTGCCGTAGTGTTTCAGGGGAAAGCAGACTAGTGCTAGCTGTTAGGGATGCAGTGTAACAAGTTCTTTTAGCAGAGTAATTGCACCACTTACTAAAGCATCTGAGTGAAGATTTCCTGCTAATTATCGCTGGCTCTCAAGCTTACTGCTGGTGGTTTGGGGACTCATCTGCAGGTCTCTCAGTCACTCCACACAAGTTTCAGGCCAAGGTCTGAGTTTAGGACTAGCCAATGTCGTTCTGCTCACGGTGAAGGAAAACCAGGATTGCACATCTCAAGGGCTTCACCAGCTGTCAACAGTGAGTAAATGTAATCTATGTTGACAAGGGATGGGTACACGCTATTTCTCACATGTGGATATATGTGTATCAAATGGTAAGTAATCCTGCCTAGAAGAAACTACATTAAAAGTTTAAAGCGGTTCTATGTCATCGTACTAAAAATGCCTATAGTTACGCATGTTCCTACTTCAGTGTTTTTCACCCCCTCTCTGTGCCGTGTACCAAATATTACCACGGGCAGTCCGAGAGCTACAACACTACTACATAAGAGAAAGCTCCTAAGTAAAAGGCACCAGGAATTGCCTGCTGTTGCCTAAAGTACTTTGCTGCTGTTGACAAGGCAGACTGTGTAGGACGGTGTGCCTACAAAACGCCGGTGTCTGTCTCTGCTCGTGCTGTGCTGCCCTCTGATGGGCACTGGGAAGGAGCCATGAGTTTCACACACAGCCCTCGAATGCAATGCCATGCCTTACCACATTATATGCCCGCTGGCATCTGTATCTGCTTTTATATTAACAATAAATTCTCTTTAAATAATCTTGGGGAAGAGATTCTGAGAGACCATCTGTTATTTATAATACGAGAACCACAGTAAAGCAATATAAAAAAGTAACTACTGGTTTCCCCCCTCCCTCCCTCCCTAAGCACCCCCTCACAAGTACCTAAGCAGATGTTGCTTGATAAACCATTTCCTATCCCGATTTTGTATGTGTTCTTCCTGGAGGACTCCGTATCATTCCTGTGACTTCTGTCCACACGAGATGCCTGCTTAAACCACCCATGTCGCACAGCAGGAGCAGCTGTCACGTGGCTTGAAAGTACCCTCCCAAAACCGACTCTCAGGCCTTAGCTTCGCCAAGGGGAAAACACGTTTACAAGTAATACACACGCAGCAGCCCTCTCCACTGCTTATCTTAGCTCAGTCTTTGTCTGCCATTCAGTCAACTGTCGCAAACTTCTTTTCCTTTGGAGAGTTGTGTTTAGCAATACAAACGGTGAACGTGTTGTGTGTCTGGCACAGCTCCGAGTAAACCAGGATGAACCTATGGAAGATTATCCCCTGAAGGTAGAGGGTGGCAAAGAGGACGACTCCAGCAGTGGCACCCGCCGCTTCGGGATGGGGCAGACCACCAAGGATCAGATGAGGACCAACGTCATCAATGAGATCATAAGCACAGAAAGAGACTACATTAAGCATCTGAAGGACATTTGTGAGGTAACGGAATAAATGGGGAAGTGAATGTAAGAACATGTCTGAAGGACAATAGAGTATGTCCCGTTCTTGCCCAGAGAGTGACCCTAAGCAGGTGACTCTTCTTTTCTGAAAATGAGACTGTATTTCCACCAGAGCCTGCTCTGCCTAATGTCGTTGCACGCTCAGAAAACAGAAGACGATTCATTACAGCAGTATTCCAAATGCCTCTGTATTTGGAGCACCCACTTGGGCTCTGATTAAATGGAATTAATTGCATTTCCCCAGCCAGAGAAAAGTAAATGTCTAGCATTGCTGTCCTCTTTAATACATGTCCTGAGGTAATACAATCAGCAACTCCAGCCTTCAGGCAAGTCATGCTCAGATCAAAACAACTGGGGGATGTTCAGCCATCTAGGTCTTTCACTTGCAAATATGCTGAGTATTGCAACACCTCTTCCAGAGGAGTCGCGTAAATTAAGGTAATTGATAAGAATTTTGCAGGAACATAGTTCTTCACTGAAATGACCCTAAATGTAGTGCCTTCCAGGAGAGCCAGCTGGGGCAAAGCTGCACACGCTTAACAAACAAGCCTTTGCTCCTGCGGTGTCCTCCCGTGTTCTTTGTGCCCTCCTTCTCCCTTGAGTCATCGAGGCATTTCCTAACACGAACATCCAAAACAGATCCGCAACTGGATTTAATTGTCCTAAGTCTATCAGTGGATCGGTGCTGGGGTCAGAATGGTTTGTAGCCTGCAGAGAGAGAAAGGTGCCTTTCACAGGAGAGAAAGCAGCTCTGGGATGCAACTGCGGCTTGGTTTCTATTGCTACCATGTTTTGTGTGGTATTAGAGAAAATAATAGCTAAAAGAGAAAATAATAGCTAAAACATGGATGCACCTATGCAGGAAGGGGGTAACGGAACCTGGTGTACAACTGACTACAGTCCGTGGGGTTTTCTGATGATAACCAAAGGCCATAGAGCAAATGCCCAGGAAGATTTCCAATTTGGTTTCCTCCTAGGGCTACATTAAGCAGTGCCGCAAAAGAGCTGACATGTTTACAGAAGAGCAGCTGAAGACAATCTTTGGGAATATTGAGGACATCTACAGGTGCCAGAAGAAATTTGTTAAAGCACTAGAGAAAAAATTCAACAAAGACCACCCACATTTGAGTGAGGTTGGCTCATGCTTCTTGGAATACGTAAGTAAATTTGACTTTGTGGGAAAGGGCATGGATTAAGCCAGGATAGCTGAGCATGGATTAAGCCAGAGGATTTAGAAATTGATGTGACAGAACTGAAGCTCTGTTTAAAAAAACCCACCCAACCAAATTAAATGCCCCCACCACCACCCCCGCCCCAGTTGCCTACCTCCAACCAAGCATCCTCTAACTCTTGTGGCTGTGGAAAGAACATTTTCAAAGTCCCTCAGCTCCTGAGCACTATACTCCTTGCCAGACCATGCTACTTTAGGCAAAAACATAGGAAGATTCCAAAATCTTGAACTGGACCTGAGCTTGCAGCTATGGAATTTTCAGGTCAGTGGAGGATCATTCAGCTGAGCACAGGCCAGAACACATGGCAATGTCTCGTTCTCCCATATAAACTTCACGTGCTGTAACTTGTAATATACCCTGCCCATCCCCAGCTTGAGGTCTCTGGGCTTCAAAGTCTGGGGAGGATACAAATTACCCAGCAGCTCCACGGGATACAGGAGTAGGACCCACACAGGGAACTCACACACAGCACTTTGAGCCAGGCCATCACCCTACAGAACAAGGACAGTAAACCCCTTCGCTTCCCTTGCAGCAAACGGAGTTTCAGATATACTCTGAATACTGCAACAACCACCCCAATGCCTGCATGGAGCTGTCGCGCCTCACCAAAGTTAACAAGTATGTCTACTTCTTCGAAGCCTGCCGCCTGCTGCAGAAGATGATCGACATCTCTCTGGATGGGTTTCTGCTGACTCCCGTGCAGAAAATCTGCAAATATCCGCTGCAGCTGGCTGAACTGCTCAAATACACCAACCCCCAACACAGGTAGGCCGGCGTGCTGGGGCAGGGGGGAATGAGACCGGCCTCCGAGGAATGTACTAACGCAGTCATTTGTTGAGGGCAGCTTGCCAAGAGCAGCCGATACCACAATTCTTCTGTGTTAGCTTGTAGTAACCGGGGAAAAAAAGGTATTTTTTCTGCCGAATCCATCATTTTCCATTACAATAGCAACAATGGGCTTTCCTGTCTGTTACCGACCTGGAGTTGCAAGGTCCACCTTACACCGGTGCTTTTCTGTTTTATTTCGCCCACATATCTGTGACACCAGCACGTACAGACGTTGGAGTTAAATGTTTCCGGTGGCAGTGCGGAAAACTTTTCTCCAAAAGCACTGGTTGAATATACCCCCAAATGTCCATGTAACTACACCACAGCACATCCGGGCTGAGCGTAGTCGTGCATTTTGCCAAGTGCTTCCCCAGTGGGAAGTCATGGTGTACAGCAGTCAAGCCATGCACGCTCAGTGCCTCTTGCACTAGCTCAAAAGCCTCCAAATCCATTGCTCTGTTTCAGGGTGAAGGCACTGCCCTCGGCTCAAATAACTATGTCACTTCATCAGGCATCTGAAATAATTAGCTACAGAAATAAAACGTGAAAAATCTGTATTAAAGTGTTGATATTGGTCCATTGTGGCTTGGCTTAATTTCACCTTCCTAATTAGAGCACTGCTGTTTCTCAGACTGGTTTTAAGCATGTCTTCTTATTAAATCTATAAGCATGTTGTTCTGAAGCAGACCTCTTACCAGAAAGCTCCTTAATGCAGTACACAGATGTTTTGAAAATTGCGGGAGAGACAAGTTGTGCAGAACAGCCCCTTCCCAGCTACTCTAAACTCAGCAGAAATAGCTGATGGCAGCAGATGGCATGTGGGGGAGGGTAGATCAGCTTCTGTCCTACCCTTCCAGATAAACCATCGGCTCCTATTTGAAATGAAGCCAGTTATTCATGAACTGCCTTACCTATGCACGACAGAATCAGTCCCTGTATGTGAACAGTGGCATTATGAATATATTGTATTACGCTGCAGAAAGGAAACCAAGGCTTGGAAAGCCCTGGAGATTCTTCCAGCAATTCACGTTTACACCTCTCTGACTGAATCTGATTGCTTACCCCCTGCCTTCCACAAACAGGGCCTGGATTTGTTAGAAGACTATATAATCTGTGCCTCAAACCTAGCACGCTTCTGAAAAGCTGCCCACAGAAGCACGTACCTCTGACTTCCAGTATAAACCAGTTGCGATAACAGCAAGTGGAGCTCATGTTTGCTGCTCTCCAGCGCTAGGCCATGGTAGACTGCACTCCTTTGGAGTGTAGGTACAATCAGTGCGTGTCATTTTGTCATGCCTAACACCTCTGCCCTACCTCAGGGATTTTAAAGATGTCGAAGCTGCCTTAAATGCCATGAAGAACGTTGCTCGGCTCATCAATGAGAGAAAGCGGCGGCTGGAGAACATTGACAAAATTGCTCAGTGGCAGAGTTCGATAGAAGACTGGGAGGTAAGAGACTGACTTTCCCCGTGAATTCAGTGTTCTGTCTTGCCCTTCTTCCCCTTCCTCCAACAGCTTCTGCCTACAGTAAGATCTTCATAAGGGTTACTATCTAGCCCTACCTCAGCTCTGCTGCCCCTTTTTGTGTCTTTTGTTGTGGCTTTTTTTATTTAAACAGATGCGATCTTTTAGTACAACTGCAAAGGTCTAGCACATAACCCAGCTTTTGCATGTTCCCTGGGATTTCTGCTTCCCCATTTTGCTTGCAGAATAAAATTAGCAAGTAGGTTGGTGAAATCCTTGTGTTTTCCTCTTGGCTCCCATTTTATCTTGAGTGATTTCAAACTCTCAAGATGCGCCCAATTCCCCCTAATGCTTAATACGGCACGTTATTCTTGCAGAAAGGCAAGCTCTAATATAGCGACAAAGGAAGTCAAGGTTTCCTGTACGCTTA
The DNA here is from genome assembly GCA_013398225.1 of Steatornis caripensis. Taxonomy (NCBI): domain Eukaryota; kingdom Metazoa; phylum Chordata; class Aves; order Caprimulgiformes; family Steatornithidae; genus Steatornis; species Steatornis caripensis. Next base: position 264,966 of record VZSC01012360.1, on the reverse strand, counting down.
ATACAGAAAAAAATTGCTAAATAGAAGAAAACTACTATCTAAATCCTAGACTCACTGAAACCAGACCATCTCCCTCCCCAAGGAAGTCAGCCTAAATTCTCAGCTCTCTCCTTATGTGCCGCCTTTAATGTCAGGGATGGATCAGCTGCCCTGAGCAGACTCCCTGCAAAAGGAGACTCTTTCATTTAACACACTGTTGTTGCTACCAAATTCAGTTCCTATTCCCTGGGTGCCAAGGGCTCAGTGTCTCCCTGATGTGACTGTTCGCCAGCACAGAGGCTCCCTCTCCTTCCCGGAGTTTCAGCAGCAGGGGTTCTCAGGCTGCACGGCCACAGAGGCCCCTCAGACAAGCTGAGGTTCTCCTGTGAGAGAGACATGCTTTTTTCTTCTCCCCTGTTTTCAGATGGCTGAGACTGACCTGTTCTGTTTGCTGTTCTCAGGGTGAAGATGTCCTAGTCAGAAGCTCAGAACTCATCTATTCCGGGGAATTGACCAAAATCTCCCACCCTCAAGCCAAGAGCCAACAGAGGATGTTCTTCCTCTTCGATCACCAGCTTGTCTGCTGCAAGAAGGTAACCTCACCGGCCGGGCACAAACACTGTCTATTACAGTGCTAAAGAATTTGAGTGAACTGCTTCCTACCCCTTCGTTTCCTTAATACTTGCTGGCATTACACGTGCTTCTGGCTCAGAGATTTTTATGTGCGTTCGTTGCAGTCTTTTCTTTGCCCCACCCTGGTGTGTTCTGTGCACCTGACCACAGCAATGAGCTGCAGGAACTAGCTACTGTCCTAATTCTTATAGCACGAGATGAAAGCATTGCAGTGCTTCTAGGGTTAGTGTATGGGTTTGTTTTACGCAACTCAAGCATGAGCATTGTCACCCATTTTCCTTTAAATGTGGGGTTTTTTTCCAACCGCACTGCTGCATGACATTAAGACCATATTCAGACAGTGACTGCAGCTTTGATGAAGAGCTGTGGGGCTTGACAGTCAGTAAGACCCTATTACATCATGTGGAAGTCTGGGAGCACAGCCCATGCTGTTTTTCATAACCTAAGTAATAAAAGAAATCTTCCTTCATAGAGCAAACGAAAGGTACTTTCCTGTCACGGTCTAAGGCTGGGCTGGCTATTAAATCGATGACACGTGCTCTCTGTTAACACTTTCCCTTCCCAGAACGGGAAGGGAAAGGGAAAAGGGAGAGAGACTTAAGGGTTGGAAAAATGCAAACAGCTTTAATGGAAGAGTAACAGTAAAAGAAGTACAATATATCAGTGGGAAACAATGAAACATATACAAGTATATGCAAAACCAGTATTGAGCTCCCCTGAGGATGATCAGAAGCTGCAGCGCAGCCCTGGCAAAGTCCCGGATTGGGAACTGGATTCAGGCACACACAGATCAGGATCAAAGGCAGACAAAACAGATGGGAGTCCTCCTTGGACAGCGGCCATAGAAGAAGAGAGCTTGACCCTCGCGATCCCTCAGCTTTATACCGAGTGTGACAGGTGTGGGATGCAATACTGCTTTTGGTCAGGTTTGGGTCACCTGTCAGGCTCGCTCCTCCCCATGCTGGGTCGCAGGTGGCACCCCTTTTCTGCCCTTTCATTTCTGATGCATAAGTAAGTTTAGCGGAACCAAGCATTGACCTTGGTTTCCATAGGAATAACTATAAGCAAGAGTGCTTCTGCGTACCATTCCTACCCATACTCCAGCAATAACTGTATCCATCGAGCCTTATCACTCGTAGAAGCAGACACTGTCTGAAAAATACACTGTTAATTTCAGAGAGTGCAGTCTCTCACAAGAGACTGAAAAGTAAAATTACTACAAAGAAAATTGGTTCAAGACCCTTCCGTTCAAATTTCAGAACTGACCACGCCAATTTTTATTTTGCGTAATGCATGGCATACAGGTAGCTCCAGGTAACCTGGGCACGAGACCCTCGCTGTTCTACCACTGCTCTCAAATTTACTTTTCATTGTCAACACAAAAGCCAATTAGGATTTTTTTTTGCCTTTCTCACTGGAACTGTAGGATTCAAACACTATTTTCTGACACTGGGTTCACGAGGATTTGGGATCAATGCATGGTAACACAAGCTTGCATCTCATTCAGGGGTCTTCAGGGCAGCTGATACTCCGCAACAGTAGATGCCAGCCTATCCTGACCCCATCACTAGAAGAAACCACGTGAGTCCCCTCGCTGCCAACAGCGTCAGCAGGAGTTTAGCACTCTGTGATTCCACAGATTCAAATCCAGCATCATTTTTTTCTTACAGGACTATAATGACTGCCTGCCAAGATTAAATACTCCGTCACATCAAAGAAAATGAATGTTCAAGGAAGGGACAGGACAGGAAACAGTAATGTCTGTGTGATGTCTCTTACAGGACCTTCTGCGTCGGGACATCTTGTATTATAAGAGTCGAATCAACATGGATGATATGGAAATACTGGATGTAGAAGATGGGAAGGACAAGGACTTCAATATCAGCGTGAAAAATGCATTTAAGTTGCACTGCCGAGACACAGAGGAAGTCCACTTATTCTGTGCAAAAAAGCCTGAGCAGAAACAGCGCTGGCTGAAGGCATTTGAGAATGAAAGGAGACAGGTTCAGCTCGACCAGGAGACAGGTATGGAAAGAGCAATGCTGCGAGGCAGTGGGTGGGGTTTGGAGGGTTTTTTCTTTTTTTTTTTTTAACCATCAGCCAGAGCATAGGAGGGTAAGTCCAACTCTGGGCTGCTGAATTGCACATTCTCAATGAACATCTGCAATTGAACAAAAAAAAAAAAAACAAACCCCAAACAAATGTGAGCAGACACTGCAGTATGTCCTCAGGGAGGCTGATGTCTTTAATGAGTCCAGGCAGGGCTGACAAAATAGTCAGTGCAGTACAGTGCGAGTGCCCAACTTGGTAGTATCTACACAAAACAGGGTCAGTCCGGGGTTCTCATTGTGAGAGAGGGTTTTCAGTGTTTTGTCCAAATCCTGCTTAATTCAGACGTGTGATCTAATGAGATCTGAACCGCAACTGGGCTGGGCTGGCTGCTTCACCCAGCAGAGGGTGGGGGGAAAGGGCAGGCAGTACACCTTGCACGAGAGGTAGGGAAGAGCTGTGCAGCGCAGCACAGGCTGGGGGGGAGAGCATGCACCCCTTCCAGCGGTGGGAGCAATTTTAGCTTGTGACCTCTCACCTCAGGCCTCTTCCTACCCCGTATTTCCCTTACCGTCTACACCCATGTCTTCCTCCAAGATGCACAGCGACAACCTGCTGTTGACACGCTCTATTTTATCTTCAAGGTTTTTCAATCACAGAGGTGCAGAAAAAGCAGGCAATGCTGAATGCCAGCAAGCAGCACCATACTGGGAAGCCTAAGGGTGAGTCACACCTGAATGCAAAAACGCTGCTGCAACTGGGGGTGGGCCTACATTTACTGTATGGGAATAGTTGCAATGAAGTGGCATTAACAAACTCTCAAGAAGGCCAGATGGTGAGCTCTGATGTGACAATCTATCTGCAGTATAGTTCCTGGCAGATTCAGAGCTGGAGTCAGGAAACTATTCCTAACTACACGAGAGCTGGTTTGCACTTAATCGCTGGGCGCCGTACCAGAAACCACAGTTACATACACGCAGGCAGCTTCTGTTCAAGGGCTAGTTCACAGCCTCGCCCTAGACGCCAGGCTCTCCAAGCAGTATGGCATTCCCTTTGTGAAAAGACAAGATTAAGTTTTGTAGTAATCCCCGTGATGCAAAGAGGGTCCATAAAGGTCACTGCAGCAGGGACTGTTCCTGCCTGCGCAGTTGTGCCTGTGGAAGATGCACTGACACCTGCGATTTTGGCAGAAGGCCACGGTAGGTGCCATGCTCATGGACAGAGCTGTTCGCTAAAACCGAGAGGAGGAAGCTTTAGCAGCAGCCAGGGGAGTGTGAACGCAAAGGAAGGTTCCTGTGTCCACAGCACTGTCAGCTGAAGAGTCCTGCTACCCTGTTTTGTGATGCCACCACCCCTCTTTATATCCAGAGGAGGGGATAGCATTTGCTTTCCTCTAGACTCCTGGAGAGGCACCCAGTTCCTCGTGGTGGTACAACCAGCAGTTAAATCCTAGCCAACTCTCCAGTAAGCAAGCTTGGCTGAATTTCAGAATAAATCAGAGGTGAGAGTTGGCTGCAAACAGAGGGAAGTCTGGAAGAAGGCCAGACCTCTCCAACAGAGCAGAGCCCTAAGGGCAAAGCAGTAGAGGAGTGCCCACAAGCCAGCCCTGTGTGCAGGCCAGGCGCTGGCCATGACGAGTCGGAAATCCAGCGCAGGAAGCTGTAACAGGCACTGGAGGCACATGCACATCAGCGGCTTCTCCCAAAACAGCCAAACACACCAGTTAAGTTCGTCACTAATGACGACAAGGGAGAGCTGTTTAGCTGTGCAGTCATGGTGACAGGACACGTGTCAGTTACGCTTCACACTTCTGGGACTTCCACAGCATCAACTTTAGCCCTAAAAAGCAGGGCTGAAATGAAGGGTCATACTAAGACAAATCCAAGTCACTCCCCTGCCGCTTTACCAGGGACCGGGCTGTGGGTGGGGAAGGGAGCACTGTGCTCAACTAACACGCTTCCCCATCTCTTTCTTATCATCCCAGCTGTCACCAGGCCATACTATGACTTCCTGATGCGTCAGAAGCATCCCACCCTGCCTACTACGCTCCCTCAGCAGCAAGTCTTCATGCTGGCAGAACCCAAGCGCAAGCCCTCGAACTTCTGGCAAAACATCAGCAGGCTGACGCCCTTCCGGAAATAAGGGCAGCCCCATGTTTGTGCCTGAGCTCCTTCTGAAAAAGCACTTTATTTGTCAGTCCTGGGAGGTGGAGCCCAGCTTCTTCCAATCCTTTGTTTACAGAGGATGGCACAGCTCCTGCCTTCCCCTTTTATTTTGCAGACTGACTGACCACGCTGGCTCTGAGGTGAGACACTGCGTGCATGCTCGCACACACACACACACACACGTGCGTTGTGCCAGTCCCATCGAGCCAGCCTTGCACAGCACTCAAGAGGCACACTTCCAGGAAGAGATCACAGGAGGGAGCCTGACATGTTTCATCTGAAAAGATTTTGCTTGTCAGCTGTACTTTGACTCCCTCCTTCCCGCTGTGACCACTACTGCTGTCTGTCAGCTGTGGGAGAGGGGACAGCAGCAGACAGACCTGCCAGCTCTGTGTCCGCAGACACGCTCAGAGCAACAGTTCAGAGTCACTGACATGATGATACGTTTTCCATGGAGGGATAAACCCTTCTGCTCTCTGCCCGCCTCCACGCCCCACGTTTCTCAGAGACACAGTCCTCCTACACACTCCTAACTAATTCAGTTAGTCTTTGCGGGCACTCAGACAACAGTGAGTACTGCACTGGGACCTTTTTCTTCGCTTTAGTTCAACACCACTGATGAACTATAGTCCATTAAACTGTGCCAACCAACCTGCAGCATGAGTAAAGTTCAAGAATCTCTCTAGTGGGTTTGAGTTACATGTTAGAGAAAAATGTGCCTAATTAATGCCATACTCGATTCCTTAGATTCTTGTCTCTCCATCATTCTGCCATAATTCCTGGCCAATGAAAATGCTCATTGTTTGTAATGATGTGTTTATTTATGGTAAAAATCAGAACTGTGTATTTTTTAAGTCTGTAGTTGTTCTTGTCAGATGTTGTTAACTTGATGCCTGTTTTGTCTATTTTTTTTTTTAAAGAAAGGTCAATATTTGCAAGCCCAGCTCCCTCAAGTCAGAGTCTCCAGTTCAATGCTGAAAGACTAAAACCATGGTTATTATGCAGACTCCCACCCACCCTCAATTCAAGGGGCAGTACTACAGGTTTTTGATACCTTTAAAAAAACGGAAAGCCACTTTAAAAAGGCCTGGATTTGGCATTAAAAGCTTCACTTTAAGTACCCGAGTTTCAAACCGTGGCCAAAAATAATTAAACGTTGGTTAGCAAAAGGAAAGATTTGCCTTACCATAGCGAGAGTTAGAAGCCATACTGACTGAATTCCCTAGCTTAGGAGACATCCTGTGCCAGTCGAAGGAAGACACCCACTCCTTCCAGCACGATGTTAGTGTGAGTGAGCACTAGCTACCTGCGCAGCTCAGACGCCCAGTGTTTGTTGATGCTGTAGCTGACCAAAGTCTGGTCATCCAGGGATATCTGAATTCAGCAGCATGTACAAAGTCATTCTTGCACTATATCTTCCCCCCAGACCAGGGGCAACATTTAATTTCATAAAGAAACTTGTAAAAGTGACTCAGCCTGTGTTTGTCTCCACCATGTCTATCTGTGTGAACTTGTTTCTCTTCAAAGTCACTGTAGAGATTCTGCTCTTGCAGCTTAAAAAAAAAACCAAAACCACCACTAATCAGTAGAAGCCATGCTAGAAGGTCACCCTCAACAAAGCCGTCCTTCGGATGGAAGACTGGTGAAGCAGAGATTGTACTGGAGACATGCTGGTCACTTAGAACACTGCTCAAGGTTAGCGAATCACCAGCTCCCAAATTCCTGCTAGTTACTTAAATGGAAAACATGTCTAGGAAACACCGAGAAAGCTGCAGGGGATGCTCAAGCCCACTTTGAGCAATATGGAATTAAAGAGGAACAGCAAACGCCAAGAAGTAAGAAACATACTTGAAACAGAACCCAGCAGCTCCTCCTGGGACAGGCCCACCTGCACCCCTGCCCCTCTTCCTGGGAAAACCCACAACTCCGTGCTCTTCTCCTAGGCAGAACCAGATAGGCTATCACCATTCAGTACAGTCCTATAGAGAGTGGTGACTACAAAAAAAAAAGCCACAAACAAAAAACAACCCCGAAACAAAAAAAAAGAACCACCCCCACCCAAAACATCCCTCTCATGCAGAAGCACAAGAGATGTCTGTCCAGGGAAAGTTTAGCACTTCCCCTCCTGCCCTGCAAAAGAGGAAAATGGGCCTTGCCAGCAGCAGAGCCTTGAGATGCTGTCTGCCTGCCTCCCAGTGACCTGAACCAGCAGACATTTATGGCCCTGGTCTATCGTTTGTCAAAGATGAATGTCTCACAGCAGGCAGCAGTTGGGAAAACAAGCCAGTGGGACATACACTGCAGGAATGGCCCTGAAATGCTGCACAAACAGGTGGGGGGGGGGGGGGTGTCACTAACACT